>APFE030129321.1:350080-412338 GCA_000404065.3 Pinus taeda
ATAAATAATTATTAAAAACAAATTTAAAATTATATGTATATATACAATTTTAACCTACTAATTATAAGGAAGAGTACCCAAAAAAAAGGTTAATTATAAGGAAGAGTACCCAAAAAAAAAGGTTATATACTATATAATTGGAGAGACCAATAAAATCTACAAAAGGTAAAAAGATTAAGAAGGGAAAATAAGGGAAAGGGAATACAAGAAAGGGGAACAATCACTAGAGGTGGAATGAGAGAAAAAGGGGATATATAGGAATAAAGAGATGGTTTCCAACAACCGTTAATTTTATAACCATCATCCTATTTAGTGTATTAGACATTTTTAACATTTAAATGGCATCCTTTAACTTAAAATGATGTAAATGATCAATTATGGCAATGACCAAAGAATCCTCTATACAAATGTGGTGTTTTCTTTTCTCAGCATGTTTGGCCAAGGTTGAGGAGTGAGTCATACAATATTTTATGTCGGTCACATTCTCTTGAATCCTTTGATTTATGCCTTGACCAATTTCTCCAATGTAGAGGGTCCCACATGAATATGGAACCAACTAAACAACTTTCATGTTTTTATGCTCCATGGGGCTTTTTATAGATCTTAAGGACCTACAAATGGTGTTCAAGGATCTACAAGTGTAAGAGACAATGTGCTTCCTAAGAATTCAAAGAAATTTTGTGAGTAGTCTCTTAAATAAAGGAATGTTGAACACTAAAAAACAATTCCCCTGGATATTTATTAATCCTTGGACTTTTTCTAGCTTTTAGGAAAGCCTTGGTACCTAAATGTACAACATTTATATAAATATGTGACAATATAACATATACTAGCACAACCACATTTATATTAATATAAATGTGGTTGATAAACACGATTGTATAATATAATATAATAATATTATATAATAATATTAGATATTAATAATATTATATATTTAATCAATAAATATAAATTAATCAATAAGAAGTTAATAATTTTTACAATATAAGACACATAAATAATGTCATGAAAAATAATAAAATAATCCACGAAATAAATTAAACATTAGTAAAATAAAAAATTAATAACCGAAATAGAAATAGAAATTTTATTAATAAACTAATTAAAGAATATCATTAATACAATAATAATGATAAAAAGGAAACAATATGAAATGTTACTAATTGGCACTATTAATAATAATACAAATACAAAAAAAAAAAATCATCAAAAGTTAATTGTATTCAACATAAATACCCCAAAAATGATATTGACTTTAATCACTCTTCCTCTTTCTTTCTAAATGTAACATATGCATTATCTTTCATTTTTGCATAATGTTGAAAAAAAAGGGTGGTGAAATCTGAAAACCTTCTATTGATTTCACTCTTGATATAGTTGTAAATGTCAGACCCTACCTCTCTCTACCTCCAATATCTACAGTGACTTGTTGCAAGGTCATCCCCTATGATTTGTGTATTGTCAAAGCCCATGCCATTTTCAAAGGCAATTGTATCATATTCCCTCTAACAATAGGTAGAATAGGTACAATAATTAGATATTCACTACCAAATGGAACACCGCAATACTTTTCAAACTTAACTATAACAAATTATGGATGTTGTGGCAGATTTGAACAAGGTGCAAAGAAAATGTTTTCAAATATCGAAGTTCACCATTATACAGACCAGCTTCAACCCAAAATAAACATGTTAACATAACACTCTCTCCACGACATAGCATTACTTCACGCTTCAACACATTATCATCACTATCACTCATTTATGTTCTGAAACATATATTGCAATAGGAAAATTTAAGAATTTACACATGTTTCGATTGTGCAAATTGATGATATTATTCATCGTAAATTTGTGAAAAAAAAGAATAAAACAAATTCCTTTCTTATCAATCCAATAAACTATCAACATGCATCATAAAGTATCCTAATCAACAATAAAAGGCCATGCATTTCTAATTTTGGTTAAAATATTTCGAAAACATGTTTACCGCAAATCATCTCCTTACTTCTTATAAATTTTATCGAGAAAGAAAAAAATGTTGAAGATTTCCCAAAACATTTTCCTAGATGTTCTCCATACATACAAGGGTTTATCCTTAATAGGAGGCAATTCCGCAAGGTCACCCACAAGAATAATAGAATAATCACCAAAAGGATTGTACTTGTTTTCTAGAAAGGATTCTCACAAATGAGAATCTATTTTTATGAATAGCACTGCACCTGTAAAGATCATCTCATCAATCAATATAAAATGAACCTGCCTCATTTCTTCTTGGAACACTACCAAAGACTTCCCACACAATGGCTCCATATCTTTGATAGGAATTTTTAAAGAAGAATATATTGTTTTCTCTAGCTATGTTAAAAGTAGCAATACCAATTGGAGAAAGAAATAACAAAGTACATATTCCATCCATTGTTGAAATAGAAAGAGCATGAGAAATACACCCAATGAGAGAACACATCTCTGTTCCGGTAGTACCTGGAATAATCAATTTCAAATCACCATCATTTCCACCATCAAATGTTGAAAAATAATTTCAAAAGTAGCGAGTTATTTTTCTAATAGAGAGGAAGGTGACAAATATGTGTCCTTGATGAAGCCACAATTGAGAGCACCTGCATACTGTGCATCATTTACAAAATTGTCCACTTGTTCAAAAAATCATTTCATACAATCATTTCCTACAGATTATAATATAGATCAAAGTCCCTTATACCAATATTATCAAGGGCTGAAATGTTTACACAGCTTGGATGAACTAACCACCAAAAACCTCTCGCTCTTCAAAATCTCAGTCAACATTTTATTATGGATAAGAAGCTCCACATCCTCTTCATTGCCTTCATTTGGAAAAGGGCCTTAATCAACATGCCACATGTCATATCTCCAATTCATTTAATTTTGAGCAATGGTTTTAGTAAACAACTTGATATATGAACCAATTCCATGAAACAACTTGTATAAAACAAATTCACTTCAAAAAATCATTTCAAACTCTTCTAATCCCTCATCAGGAACAACATAAAATCATGGCGAAACATGAACGATAACATGGTTATCATTTGGCCTTCATTTCTCCTGCCTACCCTTCCCCTCAAAACTCCCCTATCTTGTTGTTTCTATCAAGCATAAATGTTCCAAAAAAAGGTGTTGGCTTTGATAAACTTGAGTAAGATTGTTTCTGCACAAAATTCATCTGAATGAAACAAAACATTTTGGTACACTTTCTTCCCAGCATTTAAGGAGAAGAATTTGTGGCTAGAGACAATAATAGGCTTTTTTACCAACAAATGGCACATCCCTTGAGCTCTAATGTCACAGTCAACAAGCGTCTCAGCAAGGAACCTTCTATACGTAGATAATAGAGGACCTTCACACCCACTCCCACCAAAAACTTTGTTCAACATTTCATGACATTTTCCCTCTGCCTTTGAAGCATATTTTGCAATATAGTTCCAAATTTGATTTGATGAAAAAACTGGTTGACAATCAACATTTGCATTCCACATTTTTAGAACTTTAACATTGTGAACATTTAAATGGTCATCATTTCATGTTGGTTCATAATTTATTATCCCTTTTTAATCTATGTACAATATTGACTCTACACAAACCACCCACGGAGCATGATAATGACATGAAAGAAGAAACTGTTTTTTACATAAACAAGAATCATTATTTTATTTTATATGTCCTTCCACATGGTTCATTAAATGCTCATAACCTTCATCAGGATCATAAGAAAAAATTTATTGAGTATTCAAGAGACATGGCTCATTATTTAAAGTTTGATGGATCCTGGCATTTCAATGATGTATGTGATGTGGATTCCAAGCTGTAACATATTTAGGAAAGGAGCGCTTTTTGATGCTCATAGTATTGGCATTGAAATAATCCAATATTTCTATATCTAGCGCTTCAAGCAACCAAAAAAACCCATGGATGTGAGTCAAACCTCTATGCTTCTACTCGTACCTAACAAGATTGGAAACATGTAGTTATGATTTAATAAAAAAATCATAAGAACATACAGTTTCCTTCAAATCATTATAAAATCGTCAAAAAGGAACAACAACAAACCTATACCAATAGTCTTTAGCACCAAGATATCTCTACAAGACTATGTCACGGAAGATATTGAATCTTTGGTGCATGTACATAGAAACTATATGTAGGTATTGAATAAAATTTTGAAATTTTTCACAAGATCATTTTTTTGATGAAAATATTTCTTGGAAGGCATAACACTGTGCAGATCATGCCACTTTGTGTCAGTCACACTCAACGTAAAAAACAAAATTGCGACCCAAGTGGTTTATCATATCATTTAATTCAGAATGATGCCTTATCCAATAAATTCGCGTGCCTGATATGAATGTTGGGAGAACGTATTAATTCTATGAAAGCTCCCTCATTAGTATTAAAATTGTGTTTAGGATCGTCTCAAATTAATCAAAATCTCAGGAATTATGTGTCAAGTATTGAGTGTCTTTTATGAGAAATTTATGACATTAATTAGTTGTTTAAAAGACATATGCAACAAGTAAATTGCAGAGAAATAAAAGACATTAAACTCATAGACATGAAGTTGATAAAGGGGTTCAATCCTCTTGGGCTACATCTCACCAAACCTTCTCCAATGGCTAGGCCTACTTTGGATTAATGGTAAATTCTTTGATTACATGCACCTACTATGCTCCAATGGCTTTGCAACCTACTCCATTGAATTCAGAAGACCCAAAAACCCCAAAAATGACTATCTTAGCTCTGCAATTGGTCTTTAGATGATCTAGGCTTCACCTCCTCTCCTGGTGGCCTTCAGTTTCCTTAAACTTAATCGTAGAAGGATCACGTGAAAAAATGCCTTTCTGCCTCTGCAACATGTTCCATTATGTTAAAACAATCCAAATCTTCTAGGAATTACTCTTTCTCATCAAACATTGGTCGGAAACTGCCAAAGTTATGGTCTCTTCAGTTTTCCCTCGGAAAATTCATCTGAATCTGAAGAAAATCTAGTTAACCCTGACAAATTTGGAGAACATGTTGAATTTTATCAGACATTCCAAAATTCCTCCAAGTAAAACCATCATTAATTAATGGACAAACATGTGTTTCAGTAACACTAATCTCCACTTAGTGCATTAAACTCGAGTTAGTGTTAAACGTTGGCTTATGGTTACGAGCTTGGTCGCATGCAGAAGTTAATGTTAGCAGTCACCTCCCTGAAACACTCGGCGCTTAAAATTAAATTAGAAAGTGTGCCCATTATCTGTTAAGACATATAGTTATGGTATAGCAATAGCGCATTACACTTCTGTGGGTAAGGTCGCGAGTTTGGATCCTCAACCTACCAAAATAATTTTACTCGACCTTTGAGAGGGCACGTGGTAGCTTCTCATTGGTCCACCTAAATTCCTTTGACCAATATGATGTCGACACTCGTCAAATCCTAATTGAGCCACATGTGGGAATATTCCAAGAATATTCCAAGGAATATTATTTTTATTGATTGGGTTGTATGGATGCTTAGTCAGCATCTGAGTTAGCATGTATCGAAAATTTGTTTGTTTGACAAAACTATCAAAACATGATATCTTTCTCATATGAGCTTCGTTTTGAGTGAAACAAGCTGCATTAGGATCGTCTCACCAAGATAGAAGAAGTCCTTCAAGTTTTGAGAGATTTCGAGCACTTTGATTTTTGAGTAATTTTTTGCCCCTAATGTAGATTCTGATCTGAATCTGATGAGAGCTTAATAGTCTTCTCCTTCCCAAATTCTATCAATTGATTCTTCATGGAAGAGTATCCATGACAACCACTTGGGTTTATTGACATGCCTTGCCTTGTAAATGGCTTTGCACTTCGACCAATGTTCTGCTTTTCATGTTTACCCAATCCAACACTTATTGGTTGCTTGCTCATTAAACACCTTGTTGTACCAAAGCGATCCCTCAGTGCCTGGAAAGCTAAATAATGGACTTCCCACTGAGAATCATGTTCCTCCTTTGCAACACATGCATTTGATGCAAGATTCTCCTTGGAAACCACTTTTCCAACTGAAGCCCATCTGAGTGAACTACAACAATGAGTTATAATATTAGTAACAAAAAAAAAAAGAAATCATCATTATTTTACCTCCATGGTTCCAAATTCCACATCTCGAAGAGTGCATTCGCCATCTCTTTCACTTCTTGGCGTGAACACATTAAAAGGTCTGCAATGGCTATAATTTGTTTTGCCATTTTTGTCCGCTTTCTCTTATTGGTTCTATCATCCTCCAGTATTAACATGCTACTCATGTCATGATCTAGGAATGAAGGCTAATCATGAGCCTCTTGCTCAAGCATGAACCTTCGAAAATCCTGTGGCATCTTGTCACCAAAAAGACCATTAACCTTGAAAAATACTCATGCAAGAATATAACTTGACGTCCTCTTCCTTTTACTTCTTCAAAGCAACAAATGTTACATTATGTGAATATCTCCATGTACTCTTACATATTGGTATATAAACCATCAACAAAGAAAAAGTCGACAAAAAATGATTCTTCAAACAACTAACTTTCAAGTCAAGCAAAAGCATGTACAACAACTTAACGATTTACAACAAGAATTCCACATTCTCTTCATACAATTTGTCACATCTCCGTTTCATATTTGGAGACAAAATAAACTCTTCCAAGTTGATATAACATACATGTAACAATCAATCAACTACATAAGATGAAACTTATGCATGTGAAAATGATTAACATTCTTAAGTTGACAACATACATGTTAACAAAGAAATCAACCAACAAAAGTCAATCACTCAGGCACGTTCAAGCACAATGAAAATTTAAAAATTCCACTATTCACACACACAAACTCTCATGCATGTGTAACAATTCTCAACTCTGTCACAAGTACAATCACAAGTACAAGAATCCCATTGGCATGCATGAGTACTTAAAGAGTTGAAATGACCAAATTTTCTGCAATAAATTGAATCAACATACTCCACTTTTGAACACCTTCCTGGCGTAAACATGTAAGTTCAAAAATGCAACATGCATGCAAATTTGTAGCTACAAATTTCCATCTTTGTTGCGTTTAAGTGATTCAACATAACTCTAGTTTTCCAACATCTTGGTTCATGCAAAATGCATCATAATTTCAGGAGAAAAGAAATGCATCCAAATAACAAGGAAATGCATTGATAAGGCAAGATTTGCATCAACTATCAAAAGAAATGCAAGGCCTTAATTGGTTAAGAAATCTAACCATTGTTGGAAATAATACTGAGAGGGGGAGTGAATCAATATTAGTAACTCAATAAATTTTCATTTACATAGACAGATTTGTATATGCTACTTTTGATAAGTGAACCAGCGTGACACGTGACTCTTATGAAAGCAACCACCATATATGCAGAGAACTTTCAATTTATAGTGCATTGACCTTTAACCAGTATGTAAAATATTAATTAGACAGTGCAGTAAAACCAGAATAAAGCATTACACATAAGCATCACACATGAACATGAAGATATAAGGTGGAAACCCAATGTGGGTAAAAACCACCTGTTGTTGTCATCCTATCTTCTTTTAATAATAAGAAAAATATGTTTACAATTTTGTATTGGTGCAAACTCATACCAATACGCAAGCTTCTACTTGCATAAGGTTGCACCCTTCTCTCGTTTTCCAGCTACTATTGGAAGGGACCTATAACCACCTAGCTCTTGTAATAGTCGATATGTTTGCTGGTACATAGGTGTCGACCTACAGAAGGTTACGAACTTCTCTCTTCATCCAGGAACCATGTTTCATAAATTTTCAGATTGGAACCATCAACAACATCATCACTATAACTGAATCATCAAATACATCTGCATCAACCAATCACTCTTTGAACCAACCACAATCGAATTAATCAATCACTTTGACACCCTACCAGTCTGATCAATCAGAATACTGTCACCAGAATATAATAACCAGAACCTAGAACTCTGTAACAGCAAGCAGAAGCAACTAAAACATATTTCATAAGGTATACGC
Source organism: Pinus taeda (assembly GCA_000404065.3). Taxonomy (NCBI): domain Eukaryota; kingdom Viridiplantae; phylum Streptophyta; class Pinopsida; order Pinales; family Pinaceae; genus Pinus; species Pinus taeda. Next base: position 358,127 of record APFE030129321.1, read on the forward strand.
TACTTCCATGTGTCGAACGTACGTGTATACATTCTTTTCCCAAAACCAACCAACATATACATCTGCAAATATTAATTTAGAATTCTGCAACTATTCTAGACTTCAGTTATACCCATATCCTATCATTTACAGAATAATATATGCATCAGTATTCAAATATAGAATATACATGAGAAAAGACACATAATAATAGTTCATTTTATGCCTTAAGATCCTGATCCATCATTAGATCTAATCCCTCATCATCTACTAAGGTTCATCCTTCATTCAAATCCAACACTGCACCATAACCCAATAACTTGCATACTAGATCTCACACTTCATCAGATATTCAATACTTGCACACTTTGACCTAAAGATCTTCTATTCCATTTATAGTTTTAGGCATTTGTCAATACCATGGACCAAAACCACTTAGGACCAATACCTTGGACCAAATACCTAGGGTCAATACCTCGGACCAGATACCTTGGACCAATACCATGGATCAAAATACCATCAACCAAATACTTCAGACAAAAAACTTAGTTTTCTAAGGTATACACGCTTTTCTTTTTGTGAAAGTGCATGTGTATGTATATGGGACTTGTATACAGTTAACCTGCATGTATACGTAGCTTGGTCAATGGTGAACCTGCATATACCTCTCTTTCTTCATTCTATGAAGATTGATCTGTAATTCTTTGCTATTTACCTACTATACTATGATCTTTCATCTGAGTGAGTTTCCATCAAGGACAATACCTGTATCATAATGCAAATAATCTCCCCCTTTGGACTTGATGGCAACAACCACACCATGTCACTCTCCCCCTTTTACATCAAGGGCAAAGGGTCATGCTCCCCCTTAGTACATGTTGAAATCTCTGATATGCTAAAGTGTACTGATTGAGCTCCCAAGATCGATTCCATGCTCCCCCTGAGCACAAGAAAAGTCTACAAAAAGATTTTATAAAAGAAGAACATGACTCTATAGCAATGACCTTCCTATCACAAATGGCTCATACATACATCCATCTCCCAACCAAGTGGGGATACACCAAATTTGACTCATCCGCCCAACCAAGTGGGGATATACCAATTGTTTATACATGACAAAAACAAGAAATATTACATCATCCATCCCATGCATAGTGGGGTTACAAATTAGGCCTTTTCATGACCTTTACATTAAATGATATGCATGCTATATATAACAGAGACCAAATAGCTTAAACAAAACCATGATAGTCATAAAAAACTATCATATGATCTATATCATCAACAACATATGTCAATAGCATCCAGACCATCCACCTGTATATGTCCCAAAATATCATCAGACTATGTCAAAGTATGTCGGCATATATCAACTCATCCTCTTGACCTCATCAAGATCAACTTGCTATGTTCCCTTATCATAACCTTCCATGAATAAACTAAGCATATGTCATATCTCCAAGTGGTAGCACAAAATCATGCACATCATATCATATGTATGTGAAAACACCATAGACATCATTATCAAGAACTGCATGATCTTTCCACAAGAACCTTCATTATATCATCACTAGGGAACATCCCATATCATCAACCATGATAATCAACATATGTGAGAATCAAAATAATAAAATATAGTTTGTTAATGCTTGCATGCATGTGACAACTATTATTTTAGATAACTAAGAATTCACTCATGGATAATTGTTGCATGTCAGTTCTGTCAGAGATCAGATGTGGGACAATGTACTATCAAATGATTGGATACTTCTAGTAAGTATTCCTTGCGTGGAGAAGGATCTATTATAGGAGATTAGAGGACTTGTGGCCTATATATTGAAGCCTAGGTAGTCCATGATTTTCATCTTCTAATTGAAGATCATCAGGATCTTCATATCTTCATAGTTCACTGAGAACTAAATAGCTTGAGAGCTAATTCTTCTTATATTGTGAAGAGGATTTCAACTTGATTGATAATACATGGTTGGTCTTTTATGCCGGTGCTTTCCCATGGATATATATTATGTTATGTGTGATTAGTTCTCTTGATCAGTTATGCATGTTTTACTTGATGTTTCTCATGATTTCAATTATGCTTCCACTTAATGTTTTGTAGAAGTAGAACAAGTATTATGCTTTAGGACATTGCATATATTGGTTTGTTCTATAGGTGAAATTTCTACATGGTATTAGAGCACAGGTGATCAAGCAAGAACAATATACTAGCAGGAGGAATTCGAAGTTTCTTATTCTTGATAGAGATCTCAAATTCTTATCACATCGATTTCATCAATGGCCTTCAATGGTTTGAGGCTTGAGTATGCCCTTGATGGCAGCTCAAAAAATATAGCTTGGAAGGATTGCATGAGCTAGTTTTGGAAGATAATGGTCTTAAGGATTTCATTGATCAAGAAATCTCTAAGCCTACTAACAAGAATGAGCAGGTGGAATGGAGGAAGTGTGTGGCTAGAGCTAGGAGAATTCTCCTTGAGGGAGTGTGAGATCACATTGTCTCGAGCCTCCATGGGAAGGAGAATCCACATGCAATGTGGAAAACATTGAAAGATTTACATTAGAATAACAGTGATTAGAGGAATCTAGCACTAAAGGACAAAATTTGAAAGATCAAGTGTGAAAGGGATGAGATGATCTCTATGTATCTGACTAAGCACATCACATGCAGGGACGAGCTTGCAAGTGTAGGGGTCATGACATCGGATGAGGATATGGTGAGTCTAGCACTCCTTGGCCTTTCTAAGAGTTGGCAAAGCTACTAGGACTTGGTGAATGGAAGGGAGAAACTGCCAGATTGGGAATGAATATGGTCAGATTTGATGCAGGAGGAGATCAGATGGAGCACCAGAGACAGTTCTTCATCTATGCATGATGAGGAGAACTATGCCTTAGTGAGTAAGGCAAAGAAGGGGAAGGAGAAGGTTTCTCTTTCCAAATCTAGTTCTTCCAATGATGGGAAGAAGGTTGACAAATTGAAAGTGTGATGCTTTCATTGTCATGAGGTGGGCCATTATGCTACAAATTGTCCACGGAGGAAATCCATGATAGGATCCAGGGAAGGTCTGAAGGTGAGGCACTTGCTTCACAATTTGAGTTGGATTTCACATTCTTCTCATGCATGGTTTCATCCATGGTTCAAAGTGGTTGGTTTCTTGAAAATGGAGCTTCTTTCCACATGACCAGTGATAAGAGTTTGTTCAATAATTTGGAGGAGAAAGATCTCCAGATACTCATAGTGATGGGTAATGATGAGAAGTATAGTGTCTCAGGTGTAGGCACGGTTATTTTTCATAGGCAGCATGGAGTTCACCTTACCTTGACCGATGTCAAGTATGTACCGGGACTAAATACAAACTTGGTGTCGACTTCTATGCTAGAAGACAGAGGCTATGATGTACTCTTTAGTAAGGGAAAGGTTTTCCTTAGAGACATCATCGCTAGACAAGTGAAGCAGATTGGTTCAGGGGTCAAGAACCTATATGATTTTGAGTTTCAAGATGAATCTAAAGCCTTGAGTAGCAAGGAAACTGATGGAGACCTGGTGGTTGAGAGGGAGGGTATATTACCTCTCAACATGCAGAGCCAGAAGAAGTCTTAGACGATTGTGGAGGAGCCACGATTGGTTCAGTAGTTTCAGGAGGTTGTGGAGTAGCCACAATAGGGTAAGCTGAGTGGAGATAGAGTAGAGACATCTACTCATGTAGAGACCTCCAATATGGGGAAATTTCAAGCTAGGTGGTCAGATGGATCACATCTAGCCATACCTCCAGGTAGGAGGCGGGGCGATGTGGAGCGATCGTCCCAAGGAGGAGGGGCAGGATCCTTCAGTTACCCAACCTCTTTGATGAGACCTTGCTACAGGAGCCTCGATTTGGAGTAGTAGGAACTAACTGATTGGGTAGAGACAAATGTGGATGGAGCGGCAAAGAGAGTGATAGTGCAAGGAAGCCCAGGACAGTGCATAGCTAGCAGGTTGCAGCAATGCGAAAGGCACAAGTGTTTTGCATAGTGCTAGGTGGCATAAATACGTGTGTAATGATGCGAGATGCATGGAGATGTTGCAGTAGAGAAGATCTTAGAGAGGGAGCACTTGTCAGTAGCAGGTAGAGCTTCAGCATTAGAGTATGTTCCTAGCCCAATAGAGTGGTCAATTGGGAGTGTTTATGTTCAGAGTGTTGTTGGAGCAAGTGGACTGGGTAGATGTTTTGCATACAGAACATTCTAGAGTTACAGGATCGAGTTCGAAAGAAATCTTTTCTTGTTGAGAGGGAATGTTGAAAAGTGTGCAACAGGAAATGCTAAATTTATAATGTGCTAAAAATAGACCTACTAAAAATAGCATGTCTAAAAATAGTTGTTTGGCTAGTGAGGTCATTGGCCACATTGGGTGAGAGGTGAAACTGTTAAAAGTAGAATGTTCTAAAGATAACATTTATGGGTCCATTTCTATTTATAGCAGTCCCTAGTCTATCTATAGGAAGTAAAATTAATTTTGGTCTTAACAACAGTTGGAGATATTAATTAACTAATTGAGTTGAGTTAATTAATTATGGAAAATTAAACTTGAAGTCTTTGTGAGGTCATGCAATTATTTTCTCCCTTGATTTAGGAATTTATCCCTTGATTAAAGGAGATAAGGTTCAGTTCTATAATGAGAGAATCAGTTGACTTAGTTTAAACTAGTCAAGTCTAGTTAGATTATTTTAACAAGTTGTTAAAATAATAAAATATAGTTTGTTAATGCTTGCATGCATGTGACAAATATTATTTTAGATAACTGAGAATTCAATCATGGATAATTGTTGCATGTTAGTTCTGTCAGAGACCTAGTTGAGATCAGATGTGGGACAGTGTACTATCAGATGCTTGGATATTTCTAGTAAGTATTCCTTGCATGAAGAAGGATCTATTATAGGAGATTGGAGTACTTGTGGGGTATATATTGAGGCCTAGGTAGTCCATTATGTTCATCTTCTAATTGAAGATCATCAGGATCTTCATATCTTCATAGTTCATTGAGAATTGAATAACTTGAGAGCTAATTCTTCTTGTATTGTGAAGAGGATTTCCACTTGATTGATAATACATGGTTGGGGGTTTATGCTGGTGCTTTCCCCTGGATATATCCTGTGTTGTGTGATTAATTCTCTTGATCAGTTATGCATGTTTCTACTTGATGTTGCTCATGATTTCGATTATGCTTCCGCTTAATGTTTTGTAGAAGTAAAACAAGTATTATGCTTTAGGACATTGCATATATCGGTTTGTTCTACAGGTGAAATTTCTACAACTTGCGTATAACAACCTTTCTCTGAAAAAAATAGGATTTAATAGCAGGATGATGCAACAACTACTCCCAGCTTTTCTCTAAGATATTCAAATGTCACTCTGGGTAGTGGTTTAGTGAATATATCAACAACCTATTCTTTGGAGGGAACATACTCCAATTTCACCTTTTGTTCAAGCACTTCTTCACGTAGAAAATCATATTTGATGGGTATGTGTTTGGTCTTGGAGTGCATGATTGGATTCTTTGAAATTGTGATGGCACTTGTATTATCACATAGAATGGAGATGGGTGGAGTACATGTGATCTGAATGTGTTGCAAGGTTTGCATCGTCCAAAGTAGTTGTGTGTAGCAAGATACAGTAGCAACATATTTTTCTTTAGTTGTAGATAGTGCAATTGAAATTTGTTTCTTATTGAACCAAGACACTAACCTAGAACCAATATAGAATGCACCACCACTAGTGCTTTTTTTGTCATCAACACTTCATGCCCAATCTACATCTATATATGCATTAAATGTAAAATCTATATCTCTAGAATACCATAAACCAAAGCTTTGTGTTCCTTGAAGATATTTGAAAATCCTTTTGACTACTTGAAGGTATGATTCTTTTCGATTAGCTTGGAATCCTCCTACTATTCCTACTGCATGCATGATGTTAGGTCAGGTACCTATTAGATAAGGCAAACTGACAATCATGGATCTATAAGTTGGTTGATGTACTACTGTTGATTCATCATTTGAGCTGAGACTACATCCTGTTACCATTGGGGTACATACTGGTTTAGAATCTTCCACGCCATACCTTTTCAAGGTCTGTTCGAGATATTTGGTTTATGAAAGAAAAACACCATCTTTATTTTATTAAACTTGTAGACCAAGAAAATAGGTAAGCTCACCAAGCAAGGACATTTCAAATTCTTACTAGATTACTGAAACAACATTTCGAGTCATGGATTCTTCATTGTTACCAAATATGATATAATCAACATAAACAACAATTATTAGCAATTTATCAATGCCAATTTGTGTATATAGATTGCTATCTGCTCAGCCATTTAAAAAACCCTGTTGGTGGAGATATTTGTCAAGACAGTAATACCAGGCCCTTGGAGCTTGTTTTAGACTATAGAGAGCCTTTCTAAGTTTGCATATAAGTTTTGCATCATTTCCAACAATGAATCCTTTTGGTTGCTCAACATAGACTTCTTCTTCTAGGTCTCCATTAAGAAAGGTAGATTTTACATCCATTTGGTATACTTTGAATTTATGAAAACTTGAAAGAGCAAGAAACATTCTTATGGATTCAAATCTAGCAACAGGTGCAAAATTTTCTTCAAAACCTATACCTTCTTGTTGAGCATATCCTTTATAAACAAGTATGGCTTTGTTTTTAATAACTTCTCCATTTTCATTTAGCTTGTTTTTGAATAACCATTTAGTTCATATGATATTCTTATCATGAGGTCTAGGAACTAATTCCCAAGTATTATTCCTTTCAATTTGCTCGAGTTCTTCATTCATGGCTTTGACCCAACATTCATCATTGCATGATTCATTTACATTTTGAGGTTCGGTGGAAGATAGTAATGCTATATGGCTTGAAGCTTCTGCAATAGTTCTTCTTGTCTGCACACCTACCTCTCTCTCCCCTAAAATTTGATTCTCTAGATGATTTTTCTGAACATACCTGAATGAAGTCTTTTCTTCTATTGTTCTTTATTCTTCTAGTGCTTCATTGGTTTGTTGTTCAAAGCCAGTGTGATTTAATGTGGGAATATAGTCCCCATCTTCTTCAACGTCATAACCTTCGATTTTTATCTGTTTTCAATTTTTGCATGCTTCATCAACCACAACATCAATACTTTCAATAATTTTCCCAAGTGTTTTATTATAACATTTATACCCTTACTTTAGGAAGAGTAACTAAGAAGAATACCTTCATCTACTATGGGTTCAAACTTACCAAGTTTTTCATCAATACTTTTGATGTAACATTTGCTTCCAAAAACTTTGATGTATTTTATACTAGGAGTCTTACCATACCAAAGTTCATGTGGAGTTTGAGTGTTGCTCACTTGAACATTTTCTTGGTTGAGAATGGCGATGACGACGAATGCACCTTCACCATAGAAGGTTGCAGGAGCTCCAGATTCATCTAGCATAGCTTGAGCCATTTGTTGAACAGTTATGTTCATTCTTTCTACCACTCCATTTTGTTGAGGAGTCCTTGATGGAGAACTGCCCTTTTATTCCATGTTGTTCACAAAAGTCAAAGAATTCATCCGAGGTAAATTCCCCTCCTCCATCAAATCTGAGGCATTTGATTTTGTGATATGATTCATTTTCAACCAAAGCTTTGAAGGCTTTGAACTTTTCAAATGCTTCATCTTTATGCTTTAGAAGACCGATCCAACACATTTTGGAAAAGTCATCAATGAACAATATAAAGTATTCTTCTCCACGAGGTGACTTTTTCCTTGATGGTCGACGTAAATCAATATGAACAAGTTCAAGAGGCTTACTAGCTAACCCTTCTTTTCCAATGAAGTGAGATTTGATTTGCTTACCAAATTGACGTGATTTTCATATTATATTTTCAGGAATGCTGATATCTAGAAGATCACGGACAACCTAGAATCTGCATGCTTTTCTTATTTCAGAAAAGCCTAGACGTCCCAATCTTCTGTGCCATAGCCAGTTTTCGTCATTTTTGCTTAAGTATCACTGTTGTTGTCCTCCCTTGAGTATGTATAGTTTGTTTGGAGTTCTTGTACCTTTGATCACAGCTTCTCCTCTATCAAGCTCACTAAAAACACATCTATTTGATCGAAACACTACTTCATTTCCTTGATCACACATTTGACTCACACTCAACATGTTATGTTTTAAACCATCAACATACATAAAATTTCCAACATTAACTTTTTCTTTCAAGAAAATAGAGCCTTTACCTTTTAAGACAACAGGAGTGTCATTGCCAAATGATACATTCTTTTCCTTTTCTAAGGCATTATATGAGTGTAGTTTTTCATTGTCACCTACCATGTGTTTTGACCATCCACTGTTGATGTACCACTATTTTTCTTGTCGTTTTGCATACAAGGCTATACCACATCTTTCTATCTGCAGTTTTTTCTTTCTCCATATTTTGGGATTTAAGGGAGTTTTCTCCTTTTGAGATATTTTCCGAAATTTACTCCTGCATTTAGATTCTTCATGGCCAAAGTTGTTACAGATTGAGCATTGTATTTCATTTTCGAGAAGAGAAAAATTATTATAGGAATTTTTCTTGATCGTTGTCACATTCCTTTGATTTCGTGCTTCTCTAGTCATGATGGTTTTGTAAGCAACACATTGAGCAGCTTTGTGTCCAAAATTATGACATGACAAACATTGACCATTAAAGAAATTCCCACGATTATCAAATCTATTAATCTGGTGATTGTAGTTTCTATTCATCTTTGAAACAAATTGAGTATGATTTACCTGAGTTTGGTTGTGACTTCTATTTATCCTTGGAGAAAATTGAGCCTGATTTACCTAGTGATCTACCTTATACCTTTGCTAACGATTTTCATACTATTCACTGTTCTTTTCTACATCAAGATAGATTTTACTGGAGGTTTATGACTTCTATGATTGAGGTGCTACTTCAATATATCCAAGGCCTATCTTTATCAGAGGAGAATGTTATGCTTTGATAATTTCATTTAAGGTTTCTAATCCTTTAGCAAATCTAAGATTGAGAGATTTTGTTTTCTCAAGATCCTTTCTTAGACCCATAATTTCACATTCTAGTTTTTCATCGTGCTTCTCTCTTTCAACAAGTTGACATGTCAAGGTATCTATAATCATGTTCTTTTCTTCTAAACATATTTTGTTTTTAGAGATTTCTTTATGAAGTTCATCTTCTTCTAAAGCATCCAAAAATTTATCATCTTCATAAGCCATTAATCATTACTATTTTCATCTTGATTAATACTTGATAATCCATCGCTATCTTCATGAATATAGTAGCTCTTTTTACTTACACTTTGTTTTCTATTCCATTTTGTAGATTCCTTCCCTTTATCATATTTATCTTTATGAGGACATTTTGCAACATAATAACTCACTCTATCACAAGGAAAACATTTGAAAGGTAGTTTAACTCTAAATCTTTTGGAACCCCGTTAAATCTTCTTGACAAAGTTTACTTCATCTTCTTCTTCTGAAATATATCTTGATTCATTGAGTTCTTCTTTTCCCTTTGTTGAAGCTTTAAATGCAGCTTCTCTCATATCTAATGGGCCTCTTTTTCTCATCTCAAAGGTAGTTAAGATGTTGTGAAGTTGTGTCATAGTAATAGTCTGTAGATCCTATCTTTCTTCTATGGCAGATACTTTTGATTCAACTTTAGCAGATAAGGATCTTAAAATCTTCTCAAGATAACTTCCTTTATCTCTTCACCTAGATTTTTCATGCAATTAACAACCTCATCTATACATAAGAAGTAACTAGCTATACTTTAATCATTGTGCATCTTAAGAGTTTCATATTGAATTTTGAGAGTTTGCAGTTTAGCACATTTTACCTTAGAGTCCCCTTCGTAGCTTAGAATGATTTTGTCCCATATTTCTTTGGTTTATTTGAGCTGCATAACTTTGACAAACTCTGATTGTGACAGACTTCCCAATAATGTATTGATAGCCCTGGCATTGGTTTGATATTTCTTTTTACCTGTTGTATCTGTAGGAATTGATGATGGAAATGTATATCGTCCTTCTACGATTTCCCGTACATCTGTTACAAGTGCTTGAAGATAGTGACTGGTTCTTATCTTCCAATAAACAAAGTTTCTCCCATCAAAGATTGGTGGTCTAATCGATCCCCCGCTTTCTTGATTAGTCATGATGATGGATCTTACTTCAAGCGATCAAACTTCTTCTGAAGGACCTGCTCTAATTCCAATTGTTGGAAATAATACTGAGAGGGTGGGTGAATCAGTATTAGTAACTCATTAATTTTTCATTTCCATAGACATATTTGTATACGCTACTTTCGTTAAGTGAACCAGCGTGTACATGTGACTATTATTAAAGGAACGAACATATATGTAGATAACTTTCAATTTATCATGCATTTACCTTTAACCAGTATGTCGAATATTAATTAGATAGTGCAGTAAAATCAGAATAAATCATTACACATAAGAATCAAACATGAACACCAAGGTATAAGTTGGAAACCAAATGTGGGTAAAAACCACCTGATGTTATCATATATGTCTTCTCTTAATAATAAGAAAAATCTATTTACAATTTTGTATTGATGTAGAATTATACCAGTACTCATGCTTCTACTTGCAGAAGGTTGCAACCTTCTCTCATTTCTAGCTACTACTGGAAGGAAGCTACAACCCCCTAGCTCTTGTACTAGCTGATATGTTGGTTAGTACATATGAACTGACCTACAGAATGCTATGACCTTCTCTCTTCATCTAGGGACCACATTTCATAAATTTTCAGACTGGATCCATCAATAACATCATCACTGTAATTCAATCGTCAAATACAGCTGCATCAACCAATCATCTTTTGAACCAACCACAACCGAATCAATCAATCACTTTCACACCCTATCAATCTGATCATTTAGAATACTGTCATCAGAATATAGTAACCAGAACCCAAACTCGAACCCAGAACTCTGCAACAACAAACAAAAGAAATTAAAACATATTTTATAAGGTATGCACTACTTCCATGTGTCGAACCTGCGTGTATATGTGATTTTCTCAAAGCCAACTAGCGTATACATCTGCAAACATTAATTCAAAATTTTGCAGTTATTCCAGACTTCAGTTATACCCCGATCATATCATTTACCGAATATATATGCGTCAGTATTCAGATCTACGTTATACACGAGCAAAAACACATAATTATAGTTCATCTTATGCCTTAAGATCATTATCCATCATTAGATCTAATCCCTCATCATCCACTAAGGTTCATCCTTGGTTCAGATCCAACAATGCACCATAACCCAATAACCTACATACTAGATCTCACACTTCATTAGATATTTGATACTTGCACACTTGTTGAAGCTACCATCACATAAACTTGAACATAGTTAAATTTTCCTTGCACAAATACAAAACCAATAGCTAAATTTTAGCTAACATTGGCAAACCATCTTAGGGTTAAAATGAGCTAACATTTCTCTGATACCAACTCGATATGAATGTTGGGAAAACTCGTTAATGCTATGCAAGCTCCCTAATCATTATTAAAATTTTGTCTAGGATCGTCTCAAATTAACCAAAATGTGAGAAATCATGTGTCAAGTGTTGAGTGTCTTTTGTAAGCAATTTATGAGATTAATTATTTGTCTACAACAGATATAAAACAAGTAAATTTCAAATAAATAAAACACAATAAAATCATAAGCACTAAGCTGATAAAGGAGTTCACGCCTCGTGGGCTACATCTCCCTGACTTGCTTCAATGACTAGGCCCTCTTTGGATTAATGGTCAATTCTCTGATTACATGGACCTGGAGTGCTCTAGTGGATTCAAAACCTACTACATTGGATTCGGAAGACCCATAAACCCCAAAAATGACTATCCAAGATCTACAATTGGACTTCAGTCGAACTAGGCATGACCTCCTTTCCTGGTGCTGCTAGGCTTCCTTAAAATTGAACATAGAAAAATCACATACAAAAGTGCCTTTCTACCTCTACAACTTGTTTCATTGTGTTTAGAGCATCCAGATAATCTAGGAATGATTCTTTTTGAGCCAAAATGGGTTGAAAACTACCAAAGTTATGGCCTCTTTAGTTTTCCCTAGGTAAACTTTATCAAATGTAGAGAAACTCTAGTTAACCCCGCTAAATTTGGAGAAAATGTTGAATTTATCGAACCTACCAAACTTTCACCAACTTAAACCACCAATTAATTAATGGATAAACATGTGTTTCATTAACACTAATCTCCACTTAGTGCATTAAACTCGGGTAAGTATTAAATGTTGGCTTCTAGTTTCAAGTTTGGTCACATGTGGAGGTTAATGCTAGCAATTACCTCCCCCAAACTCTCGATGCTTAAACATTAATTACAAACTATGCCCATTATATGTTAAGACATAGAGTTATGGTATAACGGTAATGCATTTCACTTGTGTAGCAGATGTGGCAAATTTGATTCCCCGGTCTTCCAAAACAATTTTACCCAACCTTTGAGAGGGCATGTGGTGGCCTCCGGGCTTTCCACATGTCAGCCTCTCATTCGTCCACTTAAATGCCTTTAACCAATCCGATGCTGACACTTGTGAAATATTTATTGAGTCATTGTGGGAATATTTCAAGAATATTCCAAGGAATATTCTTTTTTATGACTAGGCTTTATGGATGCCTAGTTAGCATCCCAGTCACCCTATACCCAAAATTTGCATGTTTGACAAGATGATCAGAACGTGATATGTTTCTTATATGAGCTCTGTTTTGATCGAAACAAGTTGCGTTGGGATTGTATCACAGGGATGGACATGTTTTCTCGGGTTTTGAGTGATTCTGAGCACTTTGATTTTTGAGCAAATTTTTTCCCCTAATCCAGATTTCGAACAGTACCCCTAAGAGAAGATCCAACATGCATTATTTTATCATCCAACTTATTATCTGAAAGGTCAAAAAGTTGTCGATGTAACTCCCCAACAGTTGCAAGTGCATTTTCGTGAATATTTTTCTTCAAAAGAATGAAGTTTTTCCGTGACTATGATGCCGCATAATGATATTCAATATGAAATATCAAAACCACGTATGGATTCCAAATATTTTATTATAAAATTTCAATAGATTAAAACCATATCCATGCATCTCAATATTCAAATATGTGGCAGCAACCAATCAACATCACCGGTAGCAAATAAAGTAGGGAATTGCATATCTAGCAGTCCTTCAGTGTTATATTCTTTAATGGGAAATGTACCAATATCTCACCAATCTATTCATTCAATAGATGTGTTATTGGAATTCTCAATGAAACCTCTCATTCGATGAACTTCCCATGATTCATTAGGCAAGTGAGAAGGAAATGATGATGGGTGAAAGTGAAAACAATTAGGCCTATTTGTTTCAATCTCTATATCCCTCCTCGCTATATCAACAACATGACTATGAACATATTATAAACTGCTAAAAGTATTAATGGGTATTTCTGGAAGAGTAGCAACTGAATCCATGTTGATTTCCACATTCCTGTAGTACTTGTCCATTTCAATTTTATAAAGCAATTCATTCATCAGATGTTATCTCTTGACATAGAATTCATACTATTTAGATTGAACACCTCGCCTTCTTACAATAAAAAAGTAGTTCTTCAACATGTCATGGAAACTTCTTCGCAATCGAAGAAATATCTTGTGTAAAAATTATCATGTGGTCAATATATTTATTTTTACCCCCACGAACATGTGTCATTTGCAATATTGGATTTACCCATGCTATTAGCATCTCATCAACTTGTGTCAAAACTCTTATAACCTGAGGCTACTCACCTGGATCCTTGTTGTTAAAGTGAGAAAAGCAATGAGTGCCTTTTTCACACAATGGTCCCCTCATGCAATTTGACAAACTGAATATGAGGAAACATTCTTTGCATATGTGGAGAATATGCACAACAAATAAATTGTCAACCCTTAACTAAAAGATCTTATGGACATCAATGATGTCTTCGCTAAAATGAGAGGGAGCACTTTCATTTTCTCTATGTGACACATTTATAGCTTGGTGATGATGTGAACTAAATCATGTGACTAGAGTATTGGTTTTATCATTTCCTTCCATAACAAGATGGGAAATCATTTTCCTACTTTCATTACCCCTGAGAAAATTATATTTTGAACAAAGAAAATAACCTTTGTAAGAATAAAATATCTACAAAATAAATTAAATCTGTTAATGAAGCAAAAACAATTTACATTTTCTTCATGTTTGCGCCTTCCATGTCCATGTGTGGAATTGATACTACTTGTGTTGCTTGGAAATTTGTTTGTCGACCACTATTGACTTGAGCAGTATTCTACCAAAAAACGTCATGAAAGAAATGTGTAAACCAATATAAATTTAACATTCAGAAGCACTAAACCTTTGAAAATAAATCTGCATTAAGCACTTGTGCTCTACAAGGAGTAAAATTGTCCTCACATTCCTTCACTTCAACAATATTTTCCCTAGAGCTACAACAATATATATTGGTTCCAACATTTGCAATAGACTAGCCCAAATTATCAACCATTCTAGCAAGCACATTGCTATCACCAAAACAATGATACACAACAAGTTGGTCAATGGAATTAGATTGATTACAACATCTCTTCCACCGTTTCCACAACCCACAAAGCTCTCATCTCCATTAAGGGTCCCTATGTAAACAAAATGTTCCAAAACATACAACATTTCGAAACATGTATGCAATAGTAGTAAAATTTGAAGAGGATCAACAATAAAGTAAACAAACATGGAAACAAAATGTTCTCCTACGTAAAGAAGGAAGTTTCTAAAATTATTATTATTGAAACCATCCATTTCATCATTTTGTGAAGTTTGACAAGTTGGTCGTCCAAGCTCATATTTAGGTAGAAATAAAGGTTTAACTACTTTTGAATCTATTTGTTGGCTAGTAATCATTTCAATATTATTCTACAAAAACAATATGGGAAAACATTACAATAGTAAAAGCTTGACATGAACAAAAAAGAAAAAATGAAAATCAATAAAATTGAATTACTGCAGCAAGCACATTACATACAAATTCAACAGGCATAACTATATTAACAATATAGTTGGTACTGGAAAAGGCCTAACCCTGTTCGCCAACAAAGTCTCCCAAATTTTCAACCATTTCAGGAAATTGTTCATTCCTATAGTTGAAATCAACTCCAAAAATTACATTTCTTTCATTTCTTCTATAGAAAATACCATCATAGTTCATATGAAGACTCTCTTTCAAAACAAAATGTTCCAAAAGAAGATGAAATTTAGTAAACTTTTAAAAAATATAAGTTTTTTCACATCATATACATTCAATAAAACGACCATCAAAATAAAATCTTCGGTGGAGAAAAACACTCCTCTTTTCATACTTACGATATACGATTACTCATTTGTCATAATTTTCTAAAGCTCTTTTCTTTCGTTGATATAAAACTCTCATATGTGCTTTGATGACTTCCTTTCTGAGTTGGTAACATTGTCGTTGGTATTCATTTGATCGTTGTCATATACCAGCGGAGCAAGGTATATTCGCACCACTTTTGCTTCTTATTTCACTCAACATTTATATGATAAAGTTAAAGTCAATTCAAAACTTGCTTCACAATTCCCTTTGAGCATAATACATACTCTTCAATCTTGAAAAAACTATAAACAAATAAAATTGCACTGAAGAAATATTGAGAAATCGTGTTTCCCACAAAAACTTCAAAACAGATGAAAAAATGATCCCATTACACATAATTGATACAATAAAAACTTTCGGAAATTATTGAATCATACAAACAAAACCTTTACTTCCAATAAGTACAAAAACCTTTTGTTTTTTTTACAAATTGTAAGAAACAATGAAATATGAACCACATTCCAAATTTAGCATAAATATGTCCTTGGTATAACTTCAAAGTGTGAATTATAATGATGTTAAGAAAATATTTAAAAACATTAAGGATACATAGGGTCTTCAGCCTAAAATGCTAATTCAATACATCCACAGGTAGGGCAGCTATGTGAACAATACAATTTGGATTTTGAGTAAGAGAAAATAAACATTTCAATTTTGAATGACATCATCAAAATCTTCAAAAGTTTATAGATAGAAGCATGAGGCTACAAACTGCATTCCAAATTTATCATAGCTATGTGTTGAGTATAACTTGAAAATGTGAATTACAACAATCTTCAAAAAAATATTTAAAAACATTAGACATACATAGGGTCTTCAGTACTATAAAAAAAAAAAAAAACATGTTCAAGCCTCGAAGGCTATTTCAATACATCCACGGGTAGTGCAACTAGTGCACTAGCAACACTCTACATTTGGGGATATGTCAACAATACAATTTTCATTTCGAATAATACAAACAAAAAAAATCATTTTCAATGACATCATCAAAATATTCAACCCTTTCTAAATAGAAGCATGATGCTATGAACCACATTCCAAATTTAGCATGGTCATGCCCTGAGTATAAATTCAAAATGTCAATTACAATGATCTTCAAAAAAATATTTAAAAACATTAAACATACATACAATATTCAATAATATCGAAAAACAAACATGTAGATGGGCCAATGATTAATTGAATACATCCACATGTAGTGGAGGTATCTCAACAATAAAATCTGGAGTAGGAATAAGCAAGAAAACATTTCCATTTTCAATGGAATCATCAAAATCTTCAACCATTTATATATAGAAGCATGAAACTCCAAGTCAGAAAATCCATCAACAATTTTTTCTTTGCATAATCTAGTCACTAAATCATCTAACTTTAACTGTACTTTAGATAAACCCAACATAAGGACTTTTTCTTCAACTATATGCAAAGGTAGGAAAACAAGACATTTATTATTTATATCCATAGAGGTAGATTCAAGCAATGACCATCTGCATCCCCAATCATCTTCAAGTGACAAAAAGGTCGTGCAACCATTATTAACAACACAAACAAGTTGATTCATGTATAACACTAGTGACATACATTGTATGTCAATAATAGGAACAAACGAATAACCCCAATTGTTTCTATCCAATCTTCATAATCTTCATAATCTTTGTCTAGATATACCCAATAAAAATTTCCTTAAAGAAGATGGCCTCCATTGGTGTTGTTACACCACCGTATGGAAGCTTCATCCTCTGCCAAATGTTGTCAACACTACTACAAATGAGAAAATGTGAGTCCACGTTTTGATAAACATGTTTCGAAAACACCCATTCATATTTTCATGGAATGCATTTTTGCAATAAAGATAGGAATCCTTTCTCCCAAACATTAGGAAATCCAACATTTCTAAGTGCCTTCGTAAAAGGGTTGACAATCAAATAATTTTTTGTATGCGAATAAGTTTCATGTGTGTTAAACAAAATCATTGATCACACTGTACATTCCATTATGTATGCAAAATGAAGAAAAAGAAACACCATGTTGGACAAGTGACAACTATTTTTTAGGTATGCACATATTAAGCAATCATCGAAAAAAAGAGTAGGGAAGGAAATAAATCCTAACTCTTTGTGATGACATCGATCAGAGCTGGTAAGAAAAAGCGGGCTTTCCAAAACAATACACCATTGTTTACAGGCCAACTTAAATTTCTTTGACATTGAATGTTAAGTCCCTATACTAATAGTCTAACCCTTTGTTGTTATTATTGCAACCCCCTTATTATACTTTTGTGCCCATGTAGTCCCCATATTGTTATTATTGGATCTTGTGGAAGCCCACTATTATTATTGTTGTGTCAATAATTTATTATTTTTATGTTGGTTCTGATTATATTGTGACCGCTTCGACTCCTATATATAGGAGGAAGGTATTGTCATTTGTATCATCCAATAATTATTCATTTTTGTAATGTAGGAGGTGTCCCCCTCGAAGATGCTTATTTTGAAGTCATTTATCTATCCCGTCATCTATTCTATGAGTTGGTTGCATAACATCTGGTATGAGAGCTTTCGATTATAAGGTTTTGCAGCTTCAAACAGGTCATCATGGAATTTTCGCTATAACCTTCTTTCTACAAAGTTTTAGATGATGAAATTAAAACCCATTTGAGCTGAAATTTGGGACTCGCAACTTGACCAATTTTAGATCTTTCCTTGCTACATTTTTGTATATATGAAACAAGGAAGTCAGGGTTTTGGCAGGCTCCCAAATTCCATCCCAAACAAGGGACCTTGTGAAAATCATCATAAGTTTCTCTCTAAACATCAGATTCAAATTCAGTAAAACGTGACAAAAAGAGGTTGGCTTGTAGTGTTCTAGGTATCATTTGTAGGGCAAAAAGTCAAAATAGGGACACGTGGCATGTCATATATGTTTGTTGTACTAAACCTGTCTATAATCAGGTCATCATGAGAGATTCGGTATAACTTTTTCTTTGAGAATCTAATCTCTATCAAACTTGTGGGGTTGGAAAGAGGACTTAGAAGGATACCACTAGCCGAAAATCCCCTAAAAGCAAGAAAAAGAATGGCTTCAATCAAGAAATTAGAAACACCTAGTAAGAAAAATTGCATGTATGATTTGAGGAATGTGATTGAAGCTAAGATAAATACTTTTAGCTATGCCATGGAAGCTAATACCGATGGTATGAAATAATATTTGAAGAAATACATAAAATATTTGATGAATGACATGGAAGGTTTTAAGGAAAGTGACACAAAGTTGCTACAAGAAAGACATCCTAATGGTGAAAAAGTAGTAGAGGAAACTCATGATGAGAAAAATAGAAACGTTAATTATGATTTCATAGAATCTAACGTTGGATTGAAGACCCACCATATTCCAAAGATCAACATGAGTATGTTTTATGGCAAGGATCCCATAACATGGATATTGCAGATGGAGAATATTTTGATCTCCATAATGTGAAAAACACATAAAATGTATGTATTGCGGGTTTATATTAAGAACCTAGTCAGTTTTCATGATATCGCTTTCTTTTCTATCTTAAAAAATGGTCACTTGATCCATTTTTATGAAGGAAATGATAACACATTATGAGGATACAAAGAGAAGCACTTTCTTTAGCCAATTGATAAATCTCAAACAAAAGGGTTCAATTACAGAACACATTGAGGACTTCCAAAAATTGAATATAAGGGTAAATGATATTCCAGAGAAGCATAGAGTTGAAGTCTTCATAGGGACTTTAAAGGATAACATCCAACATGAGGTTTTCCTTTGGGAACTTGATGCATCGGAGATGGCATATAAGTTGGCAAGAGAAATTGAAAGAAAAACTATGGACACAAGGAAAGCCTACCACTCATAACTATAATGATAGAAGTGTTGTTTCTCCTATACTTCCACAACCTACAAGGTTGACACCTCAATAATTCTATACTAATGGTTTTATTTTAATTTAACACAATGACCTACAGTTGGAAAGTTGAATGTACGATGTGTCTACAAATTAAATTTGATTAAGACCAATACAGTCTAATGTGTCTTCAAATTAACCATGATTAAGAAAAATACAGTCTATCGGACTTTAAGAAAGTAAGAGATTAATTGTGACACGTTAAAATTTTATTTCTATGATCAAAAAGAAGGGAAAGAAGCCCCAAAGATAACTATAATTTAGATGACTTAACAAGTCAATAAAGTTGGAAGTGTAGCAAATGTTTTGGAAATAAGAACTGATGGGAGTAAGAACCCAACAAGGTAAGAAAAATGTTTTTTATCTTCCACATTCTTATATATTTTGTTACATTAAAAATATTATATATATATATGTTTTCTATATATAACCTCCTCTCAACATTTCCAAACATGGATCTTGGGGGGAGAAAATGGGCAAATTTTAGTTAAGCAACGAATCTTTGCCTACATTGCGCCAGGATAGAACTGAATCTACGGCTGAAGCCAGGATGGAAACACCCAAATTGGAAAACAGTTACAACTTGAAATCGAAAAATAAAATACGGGATATTCATGAATTGTCAAATTCCATGATAAATGGCATCATAATTATCAAAACTGTCCACGCACACATTCAAGTGCTTTTTTTACTAGAAAAGCGATACGGTATCATCTTTGAAATCCTAAAATAAACATATACGTGTGGCCCAACTATTATTCATTAGACGTCCACAACGGCAGCGGCAAGGAAATGTTGACGCCACTGCCTATATAAGCTACTCTACTCTCAACATAGACATACAGACTTGCGTGCAATTGAATTTCTTCACCGATCATGGCGTCGGTTGAAATTCCTGCAATATCTATTTTGATTGCCTTTTTCCTGAGCTACTTGGCTTTGGGTGCTGCCACTAATATTGCAGCTGAAGAGAAGGCTTCTCGATCTGTCGTGGTTACTGGAAATGTGTTCTGCGATGCATGTTTAGAGGGCAGGCCCTCTGAAAATGGCTACGTTATATCTGGTATGAGTGTCATTTTCATATTTATTTATATTTTCTTGTTGAAATAGACGGAAGATGGTAAATCATGTATAACTGGTTTGTGGTTTTGATGAACGAACGAACAGGTGCTTCGGTAGCTGTGGAATGCAGGCTCAACAGGAAAACGATGATGACCGTATCCATCAGGGGAGAAACAGATGAAAAAGGTGAATTCAAGGTGGAGCTTCCTTTAAATATTTTTGAGTCTGCTGATCAATTGAGCATGTGCTCGGTGAAGCTGCTCAAAAGCCCTGACAAATCCTGCGGGATTCCCTCAAAGTCTACACCTGCATCAAGCCTCACGCTACAGTCGTCGGTCAATGGAGTTCTGACGTACAGTGCAGGGTCTTTCAGCTATCGCCATGAAACCGCACCTGGATCGTGTTACAGGAAAGGTGTGTTGCGAATGAAGAGGGGTCGAGCAGTGGCTGAGAATTTCGATGAAAATTGGAAAGTAGGCACACAGACGTACATAAACACGGACCCTTCCTTGCACTGGGGTGCAGGCGGAGGCGGGGGCTGGGGCTGGGGCTTTCCCAAATTTCCTCCAGGCGCCTCCCTTCGGTTTTCCACCAGGCCGGCTTTCCCAAGTTTCCTCCAGGCGGGGGCTTTTCCCACAAATTCTCCAGCCCTCCCTTCCGTTTTCCTCAAGCGGGGCTTCCCGCTTTTCCCCAAAGCTCTCTAGGGCCGTCCTTTCAAATCTCCGCCTCTCTCCAGGCTCTATTGCTCCTTTGCCCACCCACACCCTCCAGGCTCTGATGCTCCTTTTGGCTCACCCACCCCTCCAGGCTCTGATGCTCCTTTTGGGGCTCCTTTTGCTTCTACCACCCGTCAATATTTGAAAACCGACCTAGAGGCCTCCAGAACACCTTCTTCGGTGCAGTGGTTTCATCCGGGCGCTCCAGGCGGCTTCCCCAAATTTCCTCCCCGCCCTCCCCACGTTTTCCCGCCTTTTCCCAAAGCTTGGCCTCCTTTTCCTTTTCCCAAACCAGGATCTCCTTTCTCTTGGCCTCCTTTTCCCAAACCAGGATCACCTTTCTCTTGGCCTCCTTTTCCCAAACCAGGATCACCTTTCTCTTGGCCTCCTTTTCCCAAACCAGGATCTCCTTTCGTTTGGCCTCCTTTTCCCAAACCGCCGGGCACTCCGGGCTTTGGCTCTCCTCCTCTTCCCTACACTCCCCCAGAGAGTCCTCCCTTCAGTTCTCCCCCTTTTAGCTCACCCACCCCTCCATTTGGCGGACCCGCTCCATTTGGTGGACCCGGACCCACCACTCCAGGCTTTCCACCTGAGCCCCCCTCTGATGCCCCTTTCGGCGCTCCAGGCCCCTATCTCGCTCCTTTTTAGGTCACGCCACCGTCTCATCCCATTCATCTTTGGGGTTTCAGCAGTTGTGTTTGATGCATAGCTTTTCGGGTTTCGGCAGTTGCCATTGATTTACCAGTATCGTTTATGTCAAACTGTAGATGCAAGTGTGGTTTGAGGTGTCGGTAGATCTCATGAGGTGTAATAAGAACAATTGTATAGGGATCGGTAGATCTCCTGAGGTGTAATAAGAACAATTGTATATGTACATATCAACCTCTGTGCTCTCTCTATATATATCGCTATTATTTATTACTGTGTATTCTTATTTATTTGCTACGTTGATCAGTGATTTGCTGCAACTCTGAGTGGTAGTGTAAGAAATAATTATTACAGTATATGTATGCAAAAAAATTGTTATTGTTGGAAGGCTAATATCAACTCTCACTCATTCTTCGGATTCGGACTCCTCTTACGATACATGTGGTTAACCTTTAAACAAATCTTCTATACCCAAAAATGATTACACAAAAAAATCGTCTCTACAACCGATATCGATTTTGACGCGGGGCCTCAATATCAACTAAAAGCATGTTCGCTATAGTATTACTGAGAGTAAGATAAATATTTATTAATTATTAATAGATTATCTCTAAACATTTAACTTGTGAATATATAGCTGAATTTCAACTTCGCGACACATTCCTCAATTTTAACCCATCAATATATAAAATCATATTTTTTTTTTCTAAAGTTTTCAAAATTAGAACCTGAATTGGGTTGGGTTTAGTTTTAATTGTTGAGTAAACAGATTAATATTTTTTTGTTAGTGATATACTAAACTATAATGCTTTGATAACTTTTGTTTTAATGGTTTAGTGTTTATGGACATTTATTTCTTTCTCATTCATATATACTAGTTAATTGTTTTGTTAAAAACATTTACATTTATAAAAATTTCATAATTAATTAAATTAATATAAATAACTAAAAACATTTATTTTATTTATTTAATTTTTGTAAGATTACATTATATAAATAATGAAAATAAAAATAATGTTTTTTCAATTATATAAAATATAAATTAATATAAAATTTTATATTTTTAAAAATTTCATATTAAAATATTATAAACATAAATTTTACTTAGTAAGAATAAGGAAAATAATATGACTTACATTATTCAAATTCATATTTAAATATGACGATTTCTATTTAAGAGATCTAATGAATGTTGCCTTCTACAAAGGGATTAGAAAACCCCCCAATACCCTTAATCAATTTATTCATTTACCCGCTAATCAATTTATTAATTTATGGTAATAGGCCAACCATTACAACTCACTTTCGGATTTTCGCATTAGCTTTTGCTTCATTTATAGGATATCTATATGGCTCCCCTTCTTGATTTATAGATTTTATTTATGAATCTTCTATTGTCATGGGTAATGTTGAATCCTTGTAAGAAAGGAAGAGCTTTATATATATGTATATTTATTGTTGGCTTTAAAAAGTTGTAAAAAAGAAAGCTAAGAATGTTGAAAGTTATCAAATTGAAATTCTAAAAACAGGAAGCCATGATCTTATCCCTCGTATTCACAAGATATTCAATTTAGTAGCCAAACATGGTTTCCAAAACGATTGACTTAAAGCTTCATTGTTGTTATTTTTAAATGCAAAGATAAAACAATACCTATGCTTATAGAACCATTATGATACACCGTATTCTAGCAAAGGGATTTAAGCAAGGATGCTCTTTATCTTGTACCCTATTTTGTATCTACATTGGCAAGTTAGAATCATCCTTGGGACAAGTTGATTGTGTTGGCACTACTCTAACGAGAAAATCCTTCATTGTTCTTCTCTACATTGATGATATTATTCCCGTGCCAAAGAGTCCCTATGATATCATCAAGTTACCAAGAAATCACAAGGATTTATATTGTGGCATGGGTATGATAGTAAACATTAAAAAAAAAGAAAGGTTATGCTTATCAAATAATCAATGATCACTTACACTAAATTTTTGTACGAAACTAAAAGATTTACTTTACACAAACACCCTAAAGTCACTAAAACTATAACATTAAGAAAGAATTAATGGAAGCCAAAATGCCTATTTTAGCCTTGAAAACAATTGTAAAGTAACTTTGGGCCTTGCAAAAGAGAAAATAGAAACAATATTTCATATCCTATCAACTTCATGGAAGCCATCCTTCCCACTATTCATAGCATTTCTATGATTTTTTATCTAATGTACAAACGCATAATAACTAACACGAAATACAATGGTCTTCCTAAGTGATGTGGAACATCTATGTACATTTCCTAAGGAAGTTGCACCCATGCAAGTATCTAGCTCTATTGAGATCTATCCCTTTTTTTCTTTCACATTCACATGGAATTTATTTGATATGTGGGCATATACTTAAGATTTTGCATCATTCTAGCCTTTGGGCTAGGCACATTATTATGTGGAATTTTGCATCTCTGGATAAACACAATTTCCCTAAGTGGGTAGCTACATGTAGAACAAAAAAACTAATGCTCTTAACCTTTTTCTATAAAAGATAAATAATATAGTGGATCTACTTGTTATCTTTTTCTTTCCCTTTATCTCCTTTGTATGGATCCCATCGCTCCTTCTCAAACTTAATCCCCTCGAAAAGTACCTACAATGATAAATAGAGGACAAAAACCAATCAAAGCAAGAGATTTATCTACTATAAGATAATGGAAGCGACATCATTTACACATATAATCATCATATATAAAGAGAAGAATATGGGAGAAGGCATAAACAACTTTATTAAGTAGAAGGAAGAGTTACAACCATGAAGTCCAATCAAATGTCACTCCTCTAGCTTGGGTTCCAACCAACATCACATTAAAAGAACAACACTCTGGCAGCATAACAATACTTGCCTACAATCTCAAACCTCACACCAATAGTATCTCCTTACAAATTTTCAAAGTCCAGCCCCTGATCACTTAGATGAGTGCTCAATTTATAGGAAAATGGAGGAGGTTTGGTCATAAATAAGGGTATTCAATGGCCTTCCAAACTTACAGTTAGTTTCCATGGAGGAAGGGATGAGAGTGTAGGAGGTTACTTAACTCATTCCCTATCCAATTTTGAGCTCATAGGAGATGATAAGTGTGGGAATCTTTTAGAAAGCTCCAAAGGATAAGAATATTCCCACAACCCTATGAGCATTTTTCTCAATCTCGCCTAGTGCAGGTCAAAGTGGTCCTAAGTGCTCTGAAAGGCACTCTGACATGGGCCTCCTTGCACTGAGGCACACTTACCCTTTACCAAGGCTGCACTGGTCCCTCAAGGAGGCATTTCTAGAGGGCTTCAAGCTAAGAAAATGTCAAGGAAGGAGGCATTAAAAGTGATGACTTGTCTAGGGCATGCAGCAACTAAATTAGGGTTTGATGAAGCCTA
The DNA here is from genome assembly GCA_000404065.3 of Pinus taeda. Taxonomy (NCBI): domain Eukaryota; kingdom Viridiplantae; phylum Streptophyta; class Pinopsida; order Pinales; family Pinaceae; genus Pinus; species Pinus taeda. The sequence continues at coordinate 383,338 of APFE030129321.1, forward strand.
AAAGTATTGATTTGAATTTTGGGACTGATGTGCCCAAATGGACATGTAACACACATTGATTTATTGATTATGTATTCTAGTTATTGAATTGACTGCATCATTGTGTGAAACAATTTTCAAAATATATAAATCAATTTTCTAGGAGGAATAAGATGAAACAATTTCATATCGACACTCTTACTTTATATATTTTTCTTATTCCTTTATTTTTGGGCATCATTTATTTCTAACTTTGTGCTTCCCTATTCATGATGCATTCTTTAGTTTGAGAGGTTCCATTTATCTTCAATTAGTTCCATACTTATTAAGTAATCCCTATAGCCATTTGAAAATTAGGTTTTGAGAACAAATTTTCAACCCCACACAACACATTCTAGTAGATCCAATTATTTTTTGGAGAATTCCTTTGCACTTGGATCACCTTTCAATGCAAAAAATATACATCTCCATTCCTAAGTCTTCCCTTAACATTGTGATTCATCTTCACTCATATATCATTCTATTCTAGAGCATTCCCTCCCACCCATAGCCCTTTTGTTATAAACCTTAGATGTATTATTCCTATGGTTTCTTTTTTCTTAGTCTTAGGATCAGTACAACTTTGTAATGCACCTAACATTCACACTCCTAGTAATGTTTTAGCTTTTCTAGGTCACCAATCCATTATAGAACCCCACATTAACCATGGAATCATCTTTACAATTTATATTTTGGGATGGGATGCCAGCTTCCAACCTTGGACCCACTATTATGCAAGTGAATTAGCATTCCACTTTTTTCTTATTTTAATATCAACTTCCATAACCTCTAATTCTACTAGAAAATTCATGATTATTAGTTCCCGATTTTATAGAGGTTGACGTTCTCACCTCAAACCTATGAAACTAGTATATCATTCACTTCTAAGAACATTCTTCTCACATAATGATTGAACATAAGGATAAGTATTGAGATGGAGAAGTATATATTATCTTTAATATTGTCCATACTTTGGTTGGTTCCTTCATTGAGGCCCAAAGAAGCCAATCTAAGGTCACCACTTCTAATTTTTAACAAGACAATGCATTTCATCATTGAAGTGTAAAGGGAAAATGTAGCTTGAACTTGTGGTTTGTGAATATGTGGCTTAATTACGTATTTTAATATCTATCGACATATTATTGAAGAATAATGACTGCTCATCAAAATGATCACTTAGAAGAAGTGGAAAAATTATAATCCAATCAAATTATGAAGCTAGAAATTTAGAAAATTACCTCACCAACGAAGCCATAGTTAGTTTCAACTCTCATTACATCGACACATGGGACACCTTCTATGTTGCTCTAAACAACATTTTCAATCACCATATAATAATAATAATTGATGTGTAATAATTGCAATTGCAACATGTTATGACTAAAGCATCCAACAATATATTGAGGTTTTTATGAATGTCTAACTCTAATCTCCAAATATTTCCGATGGACCCGAGGTAGTGGAAACGTAATGATATGATAGTTGGAAGTTGTAGAAAATCTTGTAGATTGACAAGCTCATGCAATATACTAAAGCATAGGACAAGAATCTACTTCTACCTTCAACCAGTGGAAGCCAATAGATCGATGAAAATAATATGAAGAAGAAGAAGATAAACCAATGGTACATAGAACAAGATATAAATGGGGAAAGCCACTACTCAAAACCCTGCAATATGTATTGCATATATCATAAATATGAGTGAAGATACAAAGCTTGTTCTCACTAGAAAAATTCTGCACAAGTATTCTAAACTTGCTCAGATAGCTCAAGCCAAATCCCTTAGCCTATTCAGAAGCTCTCCAAGCCCTTAATCTCTTTCATAATTCTTAGGATGAATAACTCGCATTTAAAAGGAATTCATGCTTCCAAAATTGTGCAATCCAAACATAGGATAAATCTTTGATGAATGCATGATATTTACACTCTAGTAGATAATACCACTCATTGTACACTGTCCCTGCACTTTAGTATCAATTGGGTCTTTCTCTGAACTTACATGCATGAGTTTATCATGAGGGAATCTTCAGTTAGCTGGAGTAGCACTAGTGGATGCATTAGTGCTCCAAAAGATTGTTAGTCCTCTATTGGGTCCAAAAATAATTTAGAACTAATTTAATTGAACTTAACTCAGTAAAGTTAGTGATCTAATTTCCAACTCAATTTAATCTCATATTGGACCCAAAAAACTTAGGGAGAACATATACATGACTACATAAAGGCTTGAAAATCAAAATACCTAAGCTAATTAAGTTAATTAAACTTAATTAACTATACACACATTTCTATGAGAATATAATTTGATTTGAATTCTCATTTTAATTCAAGGAAAAATTAGACTAGAATTTATTGTTGCCATTTCTCAACACTCCTTCTCAACAAAAATAGATTATCATCTACCCCGATCCTGTCTTTATGTAACTCGAATTGACATATTGACAATTCCTTTGTTAAAAAGTCGACATCTTGCTCTCCATGGGAATGTACTCTAACAACATAATCTGCATTAATACACAATAACTTAGATGTTTATATCAAATTTCAATATGCTTGGAAGGATCATGAAAAATTAGATTTTCAGAGAGTTTGATACAACTTTGATTATCACAGTAAATGATAGTTGGATCCATCTGCTCAACAAACAAACCAATTAGGATCTTCCTCATCTAAATGGCCTCACATGCTACCTAACTTGCACCCGTGTACTCTGCCTCTACCAAACTAAGTGAAATCAATCTTTGTTTCCTACTATACCAAGAAACTACCGCTGACCTAATACTGAAGATCCCTCCTGATCTGTTCTTCCTGTCAAATGGACTCCTTTCCCAATCTTCATTGGTGAAGCTTCAAGCCTTCACTCTCTCTATTTGTCTATACCATAATACATATTGAGTAGCTCCCCTGAGGTATATCAACACATGATTTGCTACCTTCGAATACAGAATGGTAGGCCTAACCATCACTTCACTAAGTTAGTTAAATTCATAGCGCAAATCCGATCGTGTTTTCACCAAGTACATGAGTGAACCCACAAGTTGCCTATAAACAATAACTTCAAATACTTCCCTTGAAGTAGCATCCTCCTTCCTCCAGTTACCTTCTAGAGAAGTCTCCATGGGTTTGTTGCTCTCCATGCAAAATCTCTTGAGTATCTCTTTGGCATACTTTCCGTGAGACACAAAGAGCTCCCCATCTCATTGCCATAACTTCATGCCAAGAAAGTAATGCATGAACCCCATGTCCTCCATCTCAACCTCTCTTTCAAGGTCATCCTTGCAATATTTGATTAGCTGATCATCACCTGTGAGCATGAGATCATCAACATAAAGTATAATGATTAACATTTGACCTTCCACCACTATCTAGTACAAGGTCTCATATGCTTCACTCTTGATGAAGCCCAACCAAGTGAAGTAGTTGTTTATCATGGTGTACCAAGAATAGGGTGCTTTCTTCAGTACATACAATGCTCTCTTGAGTCAGCACACATGTGACTCATAGTCAAAGGTTTCAAAACCTTCAGGTTTATCTATGTACACCTCTTCCTCGATCATGCCGTTAAGGAGGCTTGTATTCCTATCCATCTGACATGTCTTCCAACCCATCTTCACTGATAGTGCCAATATATATATGATCGACAAGTACCTTGCAATAGGAGTAAATGTTTCATCATATTCAATCCCCTCTACCTGTGAAAAGGCATGGGCCACAAATCTAGCCTTGTGCTTCTCCACACTACCATATGCAACTTCCTTTACCTTGTAAAGCCAACGGGAGCTCACCACTGAATTGTCCTCTAGTCTCGGGACCACCTCCCAAACATAGTTATAAACTATGTAGTCATACTCCTCCACCATGGCATCAACCCAAACCGATAGTTGCACTGCTTCCTTAAAGGAAGATGGTTATGTCACAACACATTCTCCCATAAGTGCCACTTATATAGTGTACCTCTCAGGTGACCTCCTCTACTTATGCTGAGAAGTGGGTGCTCCCACATTCTCTTGTGCATCATCCAATAATCTGTCAGCCTTACGATGGGCGTACCACTCTAGGCCCCTCTCTTTCTCCTTTTTAGCTCCCTGTGACCTGGTAGTGAGTACAAAATCCCATTCATCTTTTGGGTTTCAACAATTGTGTTTGATGCATAGCTTTTTGAGTTTTGCCAGTTGCGATTTTTTGACCAGTATCATTTAGAACATACCACATATATAAGTGCGGTTTGAGGGGTTAGTAGATCTCCTGAGGTGTAACAACATTTGTATATTTCAACCTGCGTGCTCTATATATATTTATTATTTATTACTATGTATTATTATTTCTTTTCTATGTTGCTTGCGTTTATCAATGATTTGTTGCAATTAAGAGTGACTAAAATAAATAATTATTGCATTGTATGCATATTTTCTCTAGAATAAAATTATTGGAAGCCTAACATGAACACTAATGCATTCTTTAGACTCTTATGATACATGTAACAATTAAATAAACCTTCTATACACAAAGATGACTAAACAAGTCTTCTATACACAAACAAATTTCATAACATGAAGAAGAGTATCAGTTCATCTACAACTAATATGATATGGAATTTCGTGCTCAGACTCAATATCAACAAAAAATGACTCTCTACATACATGTTCACCATAGTATTATTGAGAGTAAAATAAAATATTAATTAATTTTTAAGATTAATTTTTATTATCTATAAACATTTAAACCATGAATATATAGGTGAATTTCAACTTAACCCTACATTGCTTCAAAATAACTAAATTGGTTTGCAAAACCTTTCATAACTCAAAGTTATGATCATGTGTTGATGGAACTTGTCTATATTTTCGTTCATAAATAAACATAAGAAAAAATAATATTATAACATTTTAAAATGCAAATATATAAAGCTAGTTCATAAACATAATATACATTTTGATAAAAATGCATTACTCTTTTACATTTTTGACAAAGAATCAATAATTTTCTCAGTGTAAATATACCAGCATCACATTTTGATTAGTTAGATGTATTTTGTTAAATGTTTTGAAATTTATAATGTTAATTGGGTTTAATTTTAATTGTTATGTAGAATGATTAATATGTTTCTTGTTAGTGACATGGTGAGCTATAATACTTTGATAATTATTGTTGTAATAGCTTAATGTCTATCAACATTTCTTTCCTCCTCATTCAAACATATGAGTCAATTATTTTGTTAAAGTTTTTTAAATTTATAAAAATATAATAATTAATTAAATTAATATAAAATTACTCACAACATTCTATTAAGTAAGTAAAATATTATTTGATATTATTATTTTATTTATTTAAAATTTTGTGAGATTAAATTACATAGATAAGGAAAATAAAAATATGTTATTTTCAATTATATAAATATAAATTAATAAAAAAAATAATTTTAAAATATTCATATTAAAAAAAATATAAACATAAATTTTAATTAGCAAAAATATGGAAAATAAAACGACTAAATTGATTTACTAAAATTCATACTTAAATATGAGGATTTCTATTTAAGGGATCTAATGAATGCTTCTTTATACAAAGGGATTAGAAACACCTGAATACCCCTAATCAATTTATTCATTTACACCCTAGTCAATTTATTCATTTATAGTAAAAGGCCCACCACTACAACTCACCTTGGCAGTCGCTTTTGCTTCCATTATATCACTCTTCCTGATTTATAGATTTTATTTATGAATCTTCGAGTATCATGGCTAATGTCAAATCCTTGTAAAAAAGGAAGATATATATATATATATATATAATATATATATATATATATATATATATATATATATATATATAATATATATATATATATATATATATATATATATATAGATATATGTCTTTAAAAATTTGTAAAGCAAAAGGCTAAGAGCGTTTAAAGTTACCAAATTCAAATTCTAGAAATGGGACGTCATGTTCTTATCCCTCATATTCACAAGCTATAAAATTTACTAGCCAAGCATGGTTTCCAAAACCATTGACTTAAAGCTTCATTGTTGTTAATTTAAAAAGCAAAGATAAAAAAATCCCTATACTTATAGAACCATATTGTTTTATGGTATTGTAGCAAAGGGATGTATAAAATTTTTGCAAAGAATATTTAATATATATTTATAAAGTAAAGGAAGAGGGAATAAAGCATGAGAAAATTTAGAAGCCTTCATTTCGTTATGGACCAGCTAGATTTAGCTTAAGGTCATTATAGAGTGGAATCATAATAAACGAAATACCTTGTGTTGCTTTTTGAAATCCAATAAAGTATTTGATAAAGTGCATGGAATTATCCTTTGGAATATATCAAGAGAGTTCAAGAGTCCATTCGAGTTGAGAGCCACTTTCAAAGGTTGTATAAAAATGTTATTATTATGTTTAGGAACATTAATGCTTGGACAAAGGAGGTTGTAATATAGGATTTAAGCAAGGATTCTCTTTATCTTTAACCCTATTTTGCATTTACATTGGCAAGTTAGAGGCATGTTTGGGACAAGTGATTGTGGTGGCACTACTTTAACTAGAAAATCCATCATTGTTCTTCTCTACATTGATGATATTGTTCCTATGCCAAACAGTTCCTATGATCTCATCAAGTTACTAAGAAATAACAAGGATTTATATTGTGTCATGGGTATGAGAGTAAACATTAAAAAAAAAAATGTTATGATTTTCAAATAATAAATCATCACTTACACTAAATTTTTGTATGAAACTGGAAACTTTACTTTACGGAAGCACCCTAAAGTCACTAAAACTATAAAATTAAGAAAGGATTAGTAGAATCCAAAATTCCTATTTTAGTCTTGAAAATAATTGTAAAGTAACTTTGGGTCTTACAAAAGAGAAAATAGAAACAATATATCCTATTCTATCAGCTTCATGGAAGCCATCCTTCCCACTATTCATAGTATTTCTATGATTAGTTATCTAATGTACAAACACATAACAACTAAAAAGAAATACAAAAGTCTTCCTAAGTAATGTGGAACATCTATGTACATTTCCTAAGGAGGTTGCACCCATGCAATTATCTAGCTCTGTTGAGATTTGTCCACTTATTTCTTTCATATTCACATGGAATTTATTTGATATGTGGGCATATACTTAATATTTTTCATCATTCTAGCCTTTGGGCTAGGCATATTGGTCTATTTAGTATGTATTTTAGCCATTCAAATGACTGCATCATTGTGTGAAAACATTTTCAAACTATATAAATCCATTGTCTAAGAGGAATAAGATGACAATTTCATATCGACACTCTTATTTTATATATTTTTCTTATGCTCTTATTTTTGGGCATCACTGCTTTCTAACTATTTGCTTCCCTCTTCTTGCTACGTTCTTTAGTTTGAAAATTTCCATTTCTCTTCAATTGGTTCTATTTCTTACTAAGTTATCCCTATATCCTTTGAAAATTAGGTTTTGAGAACAAACATCCACCGCACACACCACATTCCATTAAATCCAATTCCCTTTTGGAAAATTCCATTGCACTTGGATCACCCTTCAATGCAAAAAAATACATCACCATTCCTACGTCTTCTGTTATGATTGTTATTCATCTTCACTCATATATCATTCTATTCTAGAGGATTCCCTCCCACCCATAGCCCTTTTGTTATAAACCTTAGATGTATTATTCATATGGTTTCTTTTTTCATAGTCTTAGGAGAATTACAACTGTGTAATGCACCTAACATTCACATTCCTAATAATTGTATAGTTTTTCTAGGTCACCCTGCCATCATAGAGCCCACACTAACCATGGAATCATCTTTCCAACTTGTATTTTTGGATGGGATGCCACCCTCCAATCTTAGACTCACTATTACACAACTGTATTAGTAGTCCACTTTTCTCTTATTTTAAGATCAACTTCTATAACCTATAATTCTACTATAAAATTCATGATTAGTAGTTCTTGATTTTATAGAGCCTTCCCTTATCACCTCAAGCGCATGCAACTAGTATATCATTCACTTATGAGAGAATCACATAATGACTGAACATAAGGATAATTACTTATATGGAGAGGTATATATTCTCTTTAATATTGTCCATGCTTTGGTTGGTTCCCTCATTGAGGCCCTAAGAATCCAATCTAAGGTCACCACTTCTAATTTAAAACAAGACATTGCATCTCATCATTGAATTATAAACAGAAAATGTATCTTGAACTTAGAGGTTATGAATATGTGGCTTAATTACGTATTTTAATATCTATCCATAAATGATTTAATAATAATGAATACTCATCACAATGATCACTTAGAATAAGTGGCACAACTATAATGAAATCAAATTATGAAGCTATGAATCTAGACAAGGACCTTACCAAGGAAACCATATTTAGTTTCAACTCTCATTACATCGACACATGGGACAAATTCTATGTTAATTTAAAAAAAAATATTCAATCCCCATCTATTAATAATAATTGATGTGTAATGATTGGAATTGCAACAAGTTCTAACAAAAGAATCCAACACAATAATATATATATTATATATATATAATATATATATATAATATATATATATATATTTTTGAATGTCTAAATCCAATCTCCAAATCATTGTGGATGAACCCCAGCTAGTGGACATGTGACAATACAATAGTTGGCATTAACATTGAAAGTATGTGATAGAAATGATCACATGACAACAATAGAGTATGATATATGGTAGGAAGAAATTTTTTCATCGACCAACTGGACAATTGGAATGTGACACATGGAAGGTAGAGGTCAGCACAAAGAGATGTGGCAGTCTCGACTTAGTCACATAAGGTGAGTTGGAAAGTTAAGTGGCATGTGATCTAGAAAATGACATGGAAAAATTTGGGTCCCAATTCAAAGCTAAAATTCTAATTCTATTTTTTTTATAATTCCCAACACAAAGTTAATATATTTGAGGGAATTGTGATGAATGAACCCATTTATCATTAAAACTACAAGTAGAATTCTATAATCATATGAAATATATATGGAATAATAAATAAATGATAAGACTGGTGATGTCATAATGAGCCTCATGATTTTCTACTTTAGTCATTGACTAGTCATGAGGTGAACAATTATGTTCCAATTATTATTTTGTTATATTCTCATTATTATGTTTATAACATCGCCACCCTCTCAAGGAATTATTTTCCCCAAATCATGGTAAATAAGACTCTCTTGTTGAGCACATATCTATGGTGGAATAAATTTTATGTATTTTTATGTGTTTGGCTTCATTCATGCTTAAGATTTCATGACAATATTATTTATTGTTCCCATCACATTATGAACTATTTTGACATAATTATTTGACATGAAATATGCATGCTTTATAACAATTGCTTTTGTTATTGTATATTTGATTTCACTTTTTACCCCTTATTAGGAATTGTAATCGATTCTTCTTAGGACGCGAACCTTCAACATCATAAAATTTCTGGTATTTACCTTACTAATTGAACTCCAAGAATGGTTATTCAATGTTTGTGTTATAATTTCCCAATTGCATCGACCATTCAACATTTAGCACAATATTATTAATATCCTTATTAAGTGGAGCATGAAGTCTATTTTGTAGTTCCAATTACTGTATTTGAATTGAAACTTTATGACATATTCCTACGTTTTTAACCTTTGTTCATTTGCAACAATAATGGTGATGTCCTTGCTTAGGCACACAAAAAGGTTTAGATGTTTAGAAAAGAAATGTCTAAAATTTAATTAGAAGTACAATAGCATCTATTAGTATGTTTACATTATGTTTTTTGTGTTTTCGTTATGATTTAGAGTATTAGGTTGTGGTTTTCCTATAATGGTTGCTAATGGAACTATAGGTTTCATTCTTTTTTTTCTTCAAATAATTGGATCATTTCCTTTCTGGGAGGTGGTGGAATGCACCTTGCAATTGTTCTTGTGCTTTTTATTTTGGATTAATTATTTCTCCTTCATGTTCATTATCTTCGTTTCAATTTTTTGGGTACATAAGAATGAATTTAGTGATATTTTGTTGGTCCATCATAGTTAGAATATGGTTCATGTGCCATAGTGATTTCTTCATTTAGTTTGTGGACTTCTTCTTGTGTCCCATCCATTATATAGTGGCACAATGAAATGTCTTCAAATCTAAGCTCCAATGTCCACTTTCTCCATGCTCACAAAAAAAATCCTTCTTTTTATCATTTAATTCGTAATTTCTAGTCGTATTGTAATCACTTGTTGCACTGTAATTAATTGTCTTAATTTAAATCCAAAATATCTATAATGTTGAACCTTGATATTCCTTCGATTATCATAACATCCCGTCATTAATTTTCCATGTAAATAAAATAAGAACAACGTCATCAAACATGTATTCCAAGCTGTGTTGTGCAAAACATAGTGATGGGAATCACTTGTCATTAATGGATATAGAAATTGGAAAAGTAAAAGTGGAAGTAATTGGAATTTTATTTAGGAAACAAAAAAAATAGGATTAAAGGAAGGTGAAGGGACATATATTTGCATAAAGAAAATTAAAGGAAAATGAAGAAAAAAGAGTCCTCAACGATAAAAAGCCTTATGAGGATTAGTTTACAGCTTTTGTTAGTTCAATTTTGGAGCTCTCATTTCATTCTTCCATTTTCTCATACTCTTACACACTTAGAGAGTTCTTGGATCACTCTAGTATTTACTTGGATTGGATAAAGAAGGCAAAGGAAACCAAAAAGCGCAAGGAAACCGTTGGATTGGCAGTTACATCTAGATTTCTTTACACGTAATAGGTTTCATGTGTGATTTCCTTGTTGATTTCAATATTCATGGCATATCAATGATATTTTCTAGTTATGTGATGTCATTCAGATGGAGAATTTCCTAGATTAATAGTAGTTATAGCCTTTCCTTCCCATTTCCTAGGTAACCATGGTGTTGTGAGTGTTGTATCTCTGAGATGATAATGGTGAGATGTTGGCTACTAGGGGCCTGAGCCAGGTTCAACAGTGATTTTGGCGAAGAAAATCCTAGTACTATCGGCCCTTTCGGAAATAGTCTGTGTAGCATGGACTGAGGTCTCACCCAAGGTAGTATGGGAGGGTGCTGGAACTAGGTTTCTGCACCCTAGGGATATCTTGATGATGGAGATTGGTGCCCAATCCAAGCTTTGCGTACCCAAAAGCTTCTGGTGTTCTGCAGACAAGCTTCGTGCAGCTTCTGCTATGGTGTGATGAAAATCAATCACTCATTTCTTCCTTAATTAGGTTTTAGTTCATTAACTATCACCAAGATTCCTAATTATAAGAATGCACTTAAGTATGCGCAGATAAATCAATAGGTATTATCAATGCATAACATTCGATTACAGATATATAAATTGTTTGCACAATATATAAATTCCACTAATATTTATCTATGATGTTTTCAACACTTTTACAGAATCAACTTCTTCCTATGCACTCAACTACAACGGTCCGTGCACTCAACTCCAGACTCTTCTAGGCCTCTATGCACTCAGTTGTAGAGCCTCTACCCTACTGCTATGACTCAATACCTTCAGATCTACTTCTCTTTCTAATTATACCTTCACATCTTTCTATTACATCATCAGATCCATTAAGACGGACTCTTAGACTTAGAGCCTCACTCTATTTATAGAATCCCATGGTCCATGGATCATGGGTAGGCCGACACACTTTACATTAACCTACATTATTTTAGGGAGGACAACCCTAAATTCTTGCACTCCACACCCGCATTTTGCAGGTTCTTTACATTTCATTGACCAAAACTTCAGGATTCAAGCCCCAAAATTTGCTATGGGGGCCCCACTACCCAGCAGACCCCCAACACAATCATTGTGACTCATCCCGAGTAACTCAATTGGTGCAGTGATTTTTGCATAGAGGTCATCCAACAGCTTTTGAGCTTTGCATAAGTTTGCAATACATTCTTCTGTTGTCCATTGTATTGGTTATGCCGATATCTCTGATGCATCATCTTTAGGGACACCTCCTTGCCTCAGTGCATATATACCTTGCATTTGTACCAACTTTCCTTCGATGTTAGCAGTGACCGTGAATGCTTCCTCAACTCAAGGTTGCATGCACACTTTAATCACAACTTCCTTATGTCGTGCATCATCCACATGTTCCTTGATAGCTTGGGCCTCGCTCATCTTGACCAGTTGCTGAGTAAGGGAAACCGTCTGTGCAGTCCCCTGGACATTATCATAGGCTTGCTGCAACTTCCATGCTTGTATCTCTAACCGCTGTATTGTTGGGTCTTCCTGTAGTGAAGTGACAGTGAATAGGGATTGATTTAGAAAGCCTATGTAGTCCTATATGGTGCATTGTATTGCTTCCAACCCCGACTCAATGGTGTGATGGTGCTGCTCTTTGCCTTTTAGGGGCGTAGAGGGTTGCACCTCTAGTCGTAATTCTGCAATCTATAGGTTGAGATATAGATGGATGTTTGTTGCTTCTTCATTTCCCTCACAGAATCCACTGGCCAGTTTGTGGATCTGCACCCCCACTAGTAAATCTGTGGCAATATCGAGCTTGGGGATGCAGCGATAGGCTTCCTCGACGATCTGCTCCAACTACTAATCCTGCACTACGAATTCATCGCGTTGAAGGCGTAGTTGCTCCAGATGGGTTCGCTGTTCACTAAGTATCTGTACCACATGTCCTTCCATAGTGTGACTCTATCCTCCAGGCTATCCGTGGTCAGTGTTCCTTCCGGTAGCATACTGGTATTAGCCATTTTGGCCCATAGGAGCTACTAGGTGGCAGAGGCACCTGTAGTCCTGTTGGCTTATAGGGGCTTGACCCAGTTTCAGAAGAGTTATTTAGGCAAACAAATCCCACAGCTACCAACCCTTTCAGCAATAGCCTGTAGAACGCAGACTGAGGTCTCACCCGAGGTAGTAGGGGAGGGTGCTGGAACCAGGGTTTCACACCCTTGAGATGTCTTGATGTGGGATGGAGATTTAGCGCACCATTCCATGGCTTTATGCCACTCTGCTCCACACAGATCCGGAACCAGAATACTCTTTAATACTTATTAATGCACTATTTATAGATTCAATCTACTTTTTATGGTCTTTAAGCAAACATTTAATAGAATTAACCAGTTCACACACTTGGAATAGGTATAGATTTGCATATAATGATATCATAAGCATACGCGCATAGATCAAACAGTTATATTAACAATACATTAGCCAGATCTACAATAATTTAGATTTAACAAATAAATTTATAATCAACTTATCTTTATTCAATTTCTTCACCAATACATCCAAATCTGTCTTGCGCACTTCGTTGCAGGGGTTTGAGCACATAGTTGCAGAATCTACTAGGCGTCTATGCACACAGCTGTAGAGCCTCTATCTTTCTACCAATCCCTCGACTCAGATTTATAGACACTTTTATACTTTTCTTCTAAAAAACCCATTACAATTCAGATCATTCTTCCTAAATACTAGCTGCCCCTAACCATAGAGCCTCACTCTATTTATACATTTCCATGGTCCGCACACCATGGGTAGGCTGACTCAACTTACATTCCTTTACATCATATTTGGGTAGACAACCCTTTGACTTGACCTATTATAATTGCACTCAGTGCATTCCGCGGAGTCTTTACCCTATCTCTACCCAAAAGTTTAGGCTTTGTGCCCCATGACCATTACACGGGGCTTCTAGTACCCAACAGTCCCCCAACACAATCATCGTGACTCATCTTGAGTCACGTAGCTAGTGTAGGAATCTTCGCACAGAGGTTGGTCAGCGACTTCTGCACATCACGTGTTCCTTCAACAAATTTTGCTGCGAGCCTTTGTACCTATTCCAAGTGAGCCACTGATGCATTCCTAGCACTTGTAGTTGCTTGCTCGATATCACATACTGCCTGCATATGTGGTAACTTGCCTTCAATAGTTGTAGAGATGCTAAATGCTTCATTGAGCAAGGGATGGATGCATTCTTTATGTACTGCCTCCTATTACCACACTGCATCAACTTGGGCCTTGAGAGCCTGGGCCTCCCTCATTTTGGCCAACTGATGTGTGATAGTGACCATCTGTGTAGCCCCTCGAGCAGTGTCATAGGCCTATTGTAACTTGTGCACCTTGATTTCCACTTGCTGTATGGTTGGGTCCTCTTAGAGGGATGTGGTCATAACGAGAGACTGATTTAGTAGTCCTGAGCATTCGCGGACAACACTCATCATTGTTTCCAATCTAGCTTGAATTTCACCATGGCATCATTCTCATTCTGCCAGAGGTATGCGTGGCTATGCTTTGAGGTAGAGCTCTGCAATTTGTAACGTTATTTCCCCATGGGCTCTTGCAGCCTCCTCTTGGGCTCTACAAAATTCAGCTACGATGTGCTGAATCTTGGTAGTTGTTGGGAGGTCTCCGGGGATGGCTAGATCCAATACCATGCTACATGCCTCTGTCACAACTTGTTCTACTTCCTGGTAGCGTGCGGCGATGTAATCGTCCTATAGAGTGACCTGTTCTAACTTTTCCTTATGCTTTATCAAGGTGTGGAAGGTGTGACCTTCCCTGGCACGAAGCTCATTAGTTACCCTCTCCTACAGTTGGCATTGTATTTCCCTAGATAGGGTGGCTAGATTTAATCCCCAACTACGTTCTTCGCATGCGACTTCGGCTAGGAAAGTGCTTGATGGCAACGATAGGGTTTTTGTTGTGTGCGTGCATACCATTTTCTCAGTGACAATTGTATCTTCTACTGGATGTACGGTCACCCTGCCCGGGGGCCGTATTTGTAATTCCTACAACTACGCTCGGATCTCCCCCAACACCATTGTCTGCTTAGTGATTAGTTCAGTCAACGCATTGGTGGGAACATTGCTCACTGGCTGGCTACTGTCAATGAATTATCTTTCCAGAGCCTTCGCCGTTTTGGACTTTTTACGTGCGACCGGTGATTCCTTACTACGTGACCACTTGAGGTGGTGTTGCATCTCCATTTCCTGTTGTGGGTCTTGTTCGAAGTCCATTTCCAGATCTGCCTGGTACTGTTTTACTATCGGGTTCTTGATAGCCTCCTGCTGCGAAGTGACCTGTTGTTCATGATGTGTCTTTTCTACCAGTTGAGTGAGTCACTGCTGGCATTCCTTCTTCTACTGTTGTGCTACCTTCTTGTCGATAATGACCTTGTATGGGGTGTGCCATTCTAGAGGACATGTTGCTAATACTGCATAGATGGCATCATTTGTTGCAATGAATGGAAGTGTGTTATGAACCAGCTCAAGAAAAGATAGAAAAGATAGATCAACGCCTTAGAATTTAGCCTCTTCGAGGGGGCAACCTCCTTTACATTACATAAATGAACAATTCTTGGATGATTCAAATGAAAAGACCTCCTCTCTATATATAGGAGTCTAAGGGGTTATAACATAATCAGAGCCTACATAACAATAATAATGTAAAGGCATAATAATAACAATAGTGGGCTTCTATGGGGTGCAATAGTAACAATATGGGCACTACATGGGTACATCAATATAATAAGTGGGTTGTAATAATAACAATAAGGGGTTACACTAGTAGTATAGGGGCCTAACATGCCCCTCTCCTTCAAAAAGTGTTGTCCTCTGTTAGCCTCCTACTGTAGCAGGTTACTCATCTTTCATGATTGACATTTTTACATTTTTACATGCCAAATATGTCATTCTTTGCATGATGCAAGGTTCCATATTTGCTACAGAGGCCAATGAAGGTTTCCAGGAGGAAGTGCCAGTTCAAACGCCACTGCTGTGTTCCAATTTTGATGTACTATTCCACTTTTTGAACAATTTTCAGTTTAAGGGAGGTCCAAACAGTTTAATCTTGGTCTCCCTAGGTTTCAATTTCCTGTTTTAGAATATAGATAATGAATATCTGTCCAAACAGCTTAATCTTGGCAGATCCTTAGAGAGGTAGACAATCAAAGGAGCCCAACTGCTTAATCTGGGCCCTTGGAAGAAATAATTGCAGATGTAGATAGGAAGACAGAAAAAGAAAAAAGTTGAAAAAGCTGGGTCAGCAAGCCCAAATGCACCCAAAGCAAGAAGAAGAAAAAATGCTAGGAAAGTAGGCTGGGTAGGTAATTTTGAGGTTGTAGAATGGTGATTCGTCATCAAGTCCACATTATCAAGTGTTATATTTATCCAGATCACAGTTATTAGGCAGTTTCGTTTGAAGGATTTCAAGCGAGGCATGACTAATTTCCCCCCTCTTCCTTATTCCCCAAGACACTCACTAATCTCCCCAAAGAGATCAAGATCCACTTGAAGCCTCTTAGTTTCATCATTTTCCATATCATGCACCTTGGTGAAGATCTGCTTTACTCAAGGAACATTCATACTCCCCTGATGGATCATTGTTTCCCTTAATAGCCTAAGATTCACCCACTTAGCGCTTTCTCATCATGGTCATATTAACTACTAACTTACTATATAGCTCCCTATCTATCGCCCCATCCCCTACTAAAACTATGTTAATAACTCCCCTACATACTTATCCCCTCCCCTTGGTTGAAAAATAACCATAAGTATTCCTTGGGAATTGCTAAGTTTGCCTGAAACATAGCAAGAACCCTCATTTTTCCCCTTTAAAACCATCTTCCAATGCAATGGACCCCTTCCTAAGCATAAAATTCCTCTTTCTAGGTTATCGGACCTCTTCCGAGGCCTCAGAATACATACCCTTCCTCTGATCGCAATAACCCTTGCCGATTGTCGTAATATTCTTCCGATCCCTTTGGATCCCCTTTTGACGCGATTATCACAATCGGTGGTCGCAAAAGTAATGTGTCTCGTTGTTGTTTCTCCCCGATGGATGTCCCGCCAATGCCATTTCGGCAATCAACGTATCGCAAATACTACATGTCACATATATATGCGCCCTCCCCTCTTAGCCGATGCGATATCACGAGATCGGAAATCAGCGGTTGCAAGAGTCACGTTTCCAAAATGCACGCCTCTTCGCTTTGCTCCGATGGGACATTACCATAGCATCAAGAGAATATATCGCATCACAAATCACAGCATTTTCGTTACCGCTATTGCATCGCAGAAACATATAAGGCACCGCACCATGTAGCATCCTGCCACGTCACCCTACCACGTCACCTCGCTGATGTCATCCACCATACCAAGACCCAACGCTGATGTCATGCTGATGTCACCCGCTAAAGAAAGGCTCGCAAGCGCGAAAATGCATCTTAGGAGGCCCAGATTCAAATTCTGAGTCAGTTTTTGATGCGGGATTAGCGTATCAGAAGAAAGAGAGAGACCCGGTTCAGGCATTTGAGACTATCAAAGTAGATGTGAAGCCAAAAATCCTGTCAAACAGTATCAGTGTTGCGGCAAAGTGTATCAGTGAAGATCTTCTCAGGGCTCGAGGTGAATCAAACATTAAAATAAAACCTTGAAAGTCATGAAGCAGTTAAGGAACCATTCAAAGCTCATCATCACAATGACTGCACATAAAACTAACATGAGATTAATGGACCAGAACGCAAAGCACAGTTATTGCAGAACCACTGCACCAGGTCACCAAAAGCCACCGTATTAACTCATTTTGATCTAGCTGCCTCTGGCGCAGCCCAAAGGATATTTACTCGCATTTAATTTCAGCACAAGTTTTGGTTTTAAAAACCGTTTCCCGCAGATCTGTTTGGGTCGGTTGTAATAAATACTTCAGGATATTTTACCTATAAAGAGGGCCCTGAACAATGTAACAAGGGTTGGTTTTTGTTGATTAGAAGTTTTGCTTGAGCAGAGACTCGCACTGTATGTTTGATAATTTCTATAATCAAAGACTGCTTACGAGCTTGGAGAATGGATCGTTTACTGTGCTTAATGGTTGAAGAGTGACTGTGGAATTCTTGTGCTGTTACATGACTCAATAAGTGTTTCTTACCTCTGTCTTTCCATTCATATATCATTATCTATGCAGCAGAAAGAAAGAATAGCTTAGAATTTGTTTAAGTGCACTCTATGCTCAATTTCTGATGTTTCTTTATGTTTTCATCTCTGTTAGGCATAAATATGAATTCCATCTGGCTCATATTTGGCCTAATTCACCATATGTGATGGTTATCCAGGGATTCTTAACTGCCCCTAGATAGAGCTCATCCTCCTTCCCTCTGTTAAGCTGATTGAGAGACTCTTAATTGCCTCTCATTCCTTACATTTCACTCCATCTCTTTAGGTTGAAGGTTGTTTCATGTGCGCTACCTTGCTCCATAGTCCTCTTGTGACCAAGAAAGCCTAACTGCGGTCCTACTTCTTGACTCCATGCCCAATGGTTTGAAACTTATCACTCTATGCCTACCTCTCTGCTCGAATGCATATTCCTTCCATTCAAACACCATCCAAACCTAAACAAAACCCACTGAAGCCAATAGCTAGCCTAAAATCATAATCGACAAAGCTAAATCATCAAGAGAGAGCCCTCTCTGATTACAGGTGGGCTAGAACCTGTAATCCAAAGATTGGTTTGTGGTTACCTCGGCCGTATCCCTTCAGGAGCTTAGGGACAACCTGAGTGATAACATAATGGTGACTCCGTTGGGGAACTTCCTCAGATAATCTCACAAAACTAGTCCGAAGCTCCGCAAAGAAAGAAACCGACCTTTAAAAAGTTTTTGTTAATCTGTATTCTTAGAAAAATTCCCAAAAAACAAGCTAGAAGCTGGCTGCCAAGAAGCATTCACGTTACACAAGATCAAATCCAGATCTGAATCCCCCAGCTGTTTTTGATAACCCCAATATAATTCCCAAGATCATTAGAAAACAAGAGCAGCAAGAAGGTTTGACTGCTTCCAGTTCTGAAACATTTAGCGTAGCCATTTAGCAACCCCTGTTAAAGTTCTATTCTGTTCAAACCCTACTTCCCCTGGTTCATCATCCACTTCTGCGAGCCCTGTCTCCACACCTCCATCCACTACGAATACCACTACTACCACTCCTATTATCCTTGTTACTCTAGTTGTTCCACTTGTCCCGATTGTTTCGCTTATCCTAGTTGTTATGGCTAATAGATATGCGCCTTTACAGCTGCCTGCAAATCTCGGGGCTATGCCTCAGGATTATCAAACTAAAATTACCTATTTTGATGGCGCAAATTCCTGCAAAGCTCTTCATCATAAAAAGAAAATGTAGGATTACTTTGAGAGTTATAAGATTGATGATGATAGTGTAAGAATGAATACTTTTGTCCAAAGTCTGGCTGGTGATGTCAGGACTTGGTTCAGAGCACTCCCAGCCAATTCCATAGGAGACCCAGAAGCCTTATATCAGTCCTTTATTAATAGGTGGGAGAAAAAGAAAGACGCCTTGCACATATTATCTGAATATGACACTATTAAAAGAGGCCCTTAGGAGTCTGTTTTGGATTACTGTGCAAGGTTCAATAATGTCTACAATGCAATACCACAAAACTTGAGACCCCCACCTGATCTTGCTTTGTACAAATTCCCTGATGGTTTTGATGCTCAAATTGCTTATCAGCTAAGAGAAAGAGCCCCTCAAAGCCTTGTAGAGATGCAAAATGTTGCTGTTAGTGTGGAGGAAAACCTAATCGCCAAAAGAAACAGAGCTAGAACTGAGAGAAGAACTACCTTTAAGGAAGAACCCTTAGCCTTAGACCAGAAGTTGGATGCTATTATCAATGGCATGCATAGGCTGGGAGACAGAGTAGAGAGTGTCAAGAGGAAATCATCATGGGAAGGGAAACAACCCAAAACCATAAGGAATCCAAACTTCAGGAAAAATCAAACCACAAATGCTGGGAGAGCTAGTCCCAAGCATGATATTAGACCTCCTTTCCAAGAAAACTACGCAGAGGCATCCACATTCAGTCAGCCCACAGAAGAAAATCGCATGAACTTGATAGACTCGAAAAATGAGCAGCCAATCTTTCTCACTCAAGAAAACCAAGACTACCCTGATATAAAACAATTTTAGACCAAGACGGGAGAGTCTTTTGATTTTAAACAAGGTTATGATTCTGCTGTATATGAGGTCCACAAACAATATAAGCTGAGAACAAGAACCATTGATGCCCCTGCACCTAGCAAAACAAAGGACAACAAACAGCCTAATAAGATTAAAGGCAGGGTTGTCATAACAGAACCAGTTAATATTGCTATCCGAAACTCGGATCAGGTAACTATAGAGGACATACCAGACATACAGCCTCATACTGAGCAGCCTCTACCTCCTTCTTCCTCAGAAGAAAATTTGGACAGCATTCCAAAAAATCTTCCCAAGAGAAAAATACCACAAACTGTCATTCCAAAAAATCTTCCCAAGACAGAAATACCACAAACTGTCATTCACCATAGCATAGACAATCCAAAGGAAAACAGAGAGAGTATTCTGGAAAAGGAGAAATCTGCTGCTATGAACGCTAAGAATCCATCAGAAAAACCATTCAGTTTAGAAGATGAGATTGGAAAACTCAAAATATCCATCCCCCTCTCAGAACTTGCCAAACATGATGTATATAGGCTACAAATTCAGAGATCACTTCAACTACCAGAGGTCAGGGATGATGTAAATGTTCTAGATGATACCCCTGAGCTACTGTTTGGTCTAGAAGTTAATGGAAAAACAACATATGGATCTGTTCCACCTTTTTATGTCAGTCTGCACATACATGACAAAATCTTGCACAATGCTATGTTTGACTCAGGTGCCTCAAACAATCTTATGCCCAAAGATGTGATGGAAAAGCTAAACCTTGATGTAACAAGACCCTACAAGGATCTATACTCCTTTGACTCAAGTCAAGTCAAATGGTTAGGCTTAATCAAATACCTTTGTGTGTCTTTAGTCCAATTTCCCAACAAGACAATCCTAATGGATGTAGTAGTCGCTGACATTCCAACCAAATATGGTATGCTCCTGTCAAGATCATGGGGAGAAAAACTCCAAGGATCCCTTCAACTCAACCTCTCTTATGCCACTATTTCTGTCATGGGAAACCAATGAGACTGTATAGAGAAACACTGATGAAGTATGTGGTGAGTAGTGAGGAGATGCCCCAAAATTTTCCAATTTACTCAATCCATTCTGATATGGATTCATTTATTCTTTTTAATGATAATAATGACCCTCCAACTGATGAGAAGCCTCTAGTCTCAGAGCTAGATACATGCATAAATGAAGAACCGGTTGCCCATGCCCATGAAATAGTCACAACAGTCAAGGTAGCCAGTAAACAAGAAGAACCTCCTCAAACTGAAGTTCTAGATCTGCCTAATCCTAAAATGACTGAAACTCTTGACACAAACCAACAACAAGAAATTATATGGTATTTAGAGTTTGATGGTTCTGTTAACAAGTTAGGAGCAGGGGTAGGTGTATGGATTCACAATACACATGACAATCATGCACAAGGCCATGCCTACAGGCTAAACTTTAGATGTACCAACAACATTGCAGAGTATGAAGCTCTCCTCTTAGGCATAAAACGGCTCAAAGTTTTAGGAGCTACAAAAGTGTCCATTCTAGGTGACTCCATTTGATTATCCAACAAATGAAGGGTAACTTTGTTACTAATGACAATAAGATGAGGACCTATAGGAATGATGCAACAGATATACTTAACACCTTCACTGAATCTGAGTTTGCCAAGATTTCTAGAAACCATAACATACACGCAAACAGTCT
This sequence comes from Pinus taeda, assembly GCA_000404065.3. Taxonomy (NCBI): domain Eukaryota; kingdom Viridiplantae; phylum Streptophyta; class Pinopsida; order Pinales; family Pinaceae; genus Pinus; species Pinus taeda. Next base: position 405,053 of record APFE030129321.1, read on the forward strand.
AGCCACTTTTGCTAGTACATGCAAGCTTACTTTTGTGCCAAATCACCATTTTACTACTGAGATAAAACATAGGCCCGGTGTTCTTAACAATATTAGAGATTGGCAAGTATTTGAAAATGATGCCCACATTAACAATTTCCTCACCCTTGAGGGCGAGTTTTCAAATTTAAACATTGACATGGAGGCCGTGAATGATTCCCAACAACAAACAAATGAAAACCATCAGGATATAACAGCCGCAACAGCAAAACAAATCCTCAATCCAACTGTTTTTGAAAATGAAAACATAGAAGAACTGAAACGAATGCATTTAGAGGAAACAGCCAAAGCAGAGGCTGAGTTCATTGATCTGAAGAATAATTTTATGCCTGCTGGCCTCACTCTATTAGAAGATATGTTTGATGACAATGATGTGCCCAAAAAGCCAAAAATGAAGCCTTTAGATGATGCTATAGAAGAACACAACATAGGGATAGAAGAACAACCCAAAATGATTAAATTGTCCAAACATCTGCCCCCTGATCAAAAGCCAAAGTATGTAGATTTATTCAAATAGTTCCAAGATGTATTTTCCTGGAGTTATGAGGACTTGAAGTCCTATGACACCTCAGTAATTCAACATACCATTCCCTTAAAACCAAATAAAAAACAATTTAAGTAGAAACTTAGAAGAATAAACCCTATGCTTCTTCCTCTCATTGAGAAGGAAGTAAAGAGAATGTTTGAAGCAGGTATTATAACACCCATCAGATTCTCTGAATGGGTATCCAATCTAGTTCCCACAAGGAAAAAATCAGGTGAAATCAGACTGTGTGTAGACCTAAGAAACTTAAACCAAGTCGCTTTAAAAGACCACTACCCTCTGCCTAAAATGGACCACATCCTACAAAGAGTAGTGGGTTCCTCTAGGATTTCTTTACTATATGGATTCTTAGGTTTCAATCAAATACTTGTTCACCCAGATGACCAAGACAAGACAGCCTTTATTACACCCTGGGGAACATTTAAATATGTTAAAATGCCTTTTGGGCTAAAGAACGCTGGTGCCACCTTTCAAAGGGCAATGGATATTGCATTTGCCAAGGAAATCCATGAATTCCTTGTCGTCTATCTTGATGACTTAACCCCGTTCTCCAAATCTGATCAATAGCACTTCAAGCACTTAAGGCAGATCTTCATAACATGCAGGAAATATGGCATTTCCTTGAACCCCAAGAAGTCTCTATTTGGCCTTGAGGAAGGTAAGTTGCTAGGCCACATCATCTCAAAAGACAGTATCAGAATCGATCCGGAAAGAATTCAAGCAATCCTTCAAATTCCATACCCAAGAAACATAAAAGAGTTGCAAGCATTCCTTGGAAAGATCAATTTCCTAAGGAGATTTATCCCAAACTTAGTAGAAATGATAAAACTATTAAGTAACATGTTAAAAAAGGATGCCAAGGTAAGATGGTCTCCGGAAACCAAGCACGCTTTCGAAAGTATCAAAGCCGCCTCGACTCAAACGCCTGTGCTCACAAGTCCATAATTTGACAAGGATTTCATCATCTTTTCCTTTGCCTCGGAGCACACTAGCTGTTGTCCTTCTGCAAGAGGATGATCAAGGAAATGAAAAGCCTATCGCATTTTTCAGTCGAGCCTTAAGAGATGCACCTCTAAAATACCAAATTATGGAAAAACAGGCCTATGCCCTTGTCAAAGCCATCAAAGACTTTAGAGTTTATATTCAGACGTGATTGCCTATATCCCAAAATCTATTGTAAAAGACATATTAACAGAAGAGGGACTAGAAGGCAAAAGAGGCAAATGAATTTCCAGTATCCTTGAATATGACATTGAGATAAAACCCGCAAAGATGATAAAGGGACAAGGTTTAGCCAAGCTAATGTCCGAAACAAATCTTCAGGCCTTAGACATCAACCGGCTGGACAATGAACAGGAGCTGGCGACTCCACAGATCAGTGAAACCTTTTTACAATCCCCATGGTATGCCGATATTTGCTATGTATTGTTATACCTGTGTGCTCCCCCAGGGTTATCCAGAACCAAAAAGAGAATTTTAAGAATGAAAGCGTCAAAGTTTTGTGTCCTAGATGGTGCTATGTTTTGGAAAAATCATGAAGGAATTTTGCTAAACTGTTTAACCATAAATGAAACCAACAACATCATGAAAGAGTTCCATGCAGGGGACTGTGGAGGGCATCTATATTGGAAGTCCACTACTGATAAGATTTTAAGGGCTGGTTATTATTGGCCCTCTCTATTTGCAGATGTCAGAAAATTTGCTGTCTCATGTCACAAATGCCAAATCTTTGAAGGGAAAAGAAAACTGCTCCCTTTGACCCTTAAGCCTATCTCAACCGAACAACCTATGGGGTCTTGACTTCATAGGTGAAATCCACCCCTCGTCTTCAGGCCAACACAAGTGGATTTTAATAGACACCGACTATTTCACCAAGTGGATTGAGGCCATCCCATGTAGGCAATCCAATGACTCCACTATCATCCGGTTCCTTGAAGACAATATCCTCTCTAGATTTGGCTGCCCTGAGAAAATCATCATTGACAATGCTACTGCTTTCAAATCCAGAAAGATGATCAACTTCTGCCATAAATTTCACGTTACCTTGGGCCACTCTTCAGCCTATTATCCTCAAGGTAATGGCCTAGCCAAATCATCCAACAAAAGCCTCATCAATATCATAAAGAAAATGTTGGAGGAAAACAAAAAGAACTGGAACCGGAAGCTCACAAATGCCCTGTGGGCAGACAGGCTTTCAACCAAGAAATCCATTGGGATGAGCCCTTATGAGCTAGTTTATGGAATGGAAGCCAAATTCCCTTCATCTCTGGGTATTCCTATTATCAAACTGCTACAGGAAATTCAGGCTGAACCAAATGATATTCAAAGAAGAATTAATCAGACCATTCACCTTCAGCAAACCAGAGAGCAAGTGTATGATAGAGCTCAAATTTTGCAGGAAAAGCTCAAAATAATATTTGATAAGGGAGCCAAGGCTAAGGATTTCCGAGTTGGTGACAAAGTTCTATGATGGGACTCACGAAGAGAAGACAAGGGAAAACATGCAAAGTTTGATTTTCTTTGGAAAGGTCCATTCATTATCAGCACAGTACAAGGCAACAACACATATTTTCTCAAATCTGAAGATGGCAGCACAGCCGAAGAAGGCCCTGTAAATGGTCGAATGTTAAAACATTATCATGATCCCTTTTGTTGAAAATCTCCCAACAAGATGATGTCTGTACATAAATGTTTGTTTATATCAGCATTTTTATTTTGTTTTTATATAAAAGTTTAGAAGAATAGAGCATGCAGAAGAAAGAAGACAATGCTACACAGGGCACAAACATTTCGATTGTGGGGAAGTTCTGTTCTCATTCCCACAGTTTCAATTATCAGACAGCCAGCACTGAAAATTTTCAATTTACAGCAACAATAGAAGATCCAGGCAGTCTGACTTGCTATCCTTGACTTTTCACAAGGAAAATCCATCCCCAAGTGGAGCCACTATTAGCCTCCTGCTGCAACAAGTTACTCATCCTTCATGATTGACATTTTTACACGCCAAATATGTCATTCTTTGCATGCTGCAATGTTCCATATTTGCTACAGAGGCCAATGAAGGTTGCCAGGAGGAAGTGCCAGTTCAAACGCCACTGTTGTGTTCCAATTTTGATGTACTATTCCTTTTTTCAATAATTTTCAGTTAAAGGGAGGTCCAAACAGTTTAATCTTGGTCTCCCTAGGTTTCAATTTCCTGTTTTAGAATATAGAGAATGAATATCTATCCAAACAGCTTAATCTTGGCAGATCCTTAGACAGGTAGAGAATCAAAAGAGCCCAACTGCTTAATCTGGGCCCTTGGAAGAAATAAGTGCAGATGTAGATAGGAAGACAAAAAAAGAAAAAAGTTGAAAAAGCTGGGCCAGCAAGCCCAAATGCACCCAAACCAAGAAGAAGAAAAAATGCTAGGAAAGTAGGCTGGGTAGGTAATTTTGAGGTTCCAGAATGGTTATTCGTGATCAAGTCCACATTATCAAGTGTTATATTTATCCAGATCACAGTTATCAGGCAACTTCATTTGAAGGATTTCAAGCGAGGCATGACTAATTTCCCCCTTCTTCCTCATTCCCAAAGACACTCACTAATCCCCCCAAAGAGATCAAGATCCGCTTGAAACCTCTTTTTTTCATCATTTTCCATGTCATGCACCTTGGTGAAGATCTGCTTTACTCAAGGAATATTCATACTCCCCTGATGGATCATTGTTTCCCTTAATAGCCTAAGATTCACCCACTTAGCTCTTTCTCATCATGGTCATATTAACTACTAACTTACTATATAGCTCCCTATCTATCGCCCCATCCCCTACTAAAACTATGTTAATAACTCCCCTACATACTTATCCCCTCCCCTTGGCTGAAAAATAACCATAAGTATTCCTTGGGAATTGCTAAGTTTGCCTGAAACATAGCAAGAACCCTCATTTTGCCCCTTTAAAACCATCTTCCAATGCAATGGACCCCTTCCTAAGCATAAAATTCCTCTTTCTAGGTTATCAGACCTCTTCCGAGGCCTCAAATGCTCTGCAAAAGCATACATACCCTTCCTCCGATCGCAATAACCCTTGCTGACTGCCATAATATTCCTCTGATCCTTTGGATCCCCTTCCGACGTGATTATCGTAGTCGGAGGTCGCAAAAGTAATGTGGCTCGTTGTTGTTTCTCCCTGATGGATGTCCTGCCGATGCCATTTCGGCAATCGGCGTATCGCAAATACTACATGTCACATATATATGCCCCCTCCCCTCTTAGCCAATGCGATATCGCGAGATTGGCAATCGGCGGTCGTAAGAGTCATGTTTCCAAAATGCATGCCTCTTCCCTTTGCTTCGATGTGACATTACCATAGCATCAAGAGAATATATCACATCACAAATCGCAACATTTCAGTTACCGCTATCGCATCGCAGAAACACATAAGGCACTGCACCATGTAGCATCATGCCACGTCAACCTTCCACATCACTCCGTTGATGTCATCCGCCGTACCAGGACCCATCGCTGATGTCATCCGCCGTACTAGGACCCACCGCTGATGTCATGCTAACGTCACCCACTAAAGAAAGGCTCGGAAGCGCGAAAATGCATCTTAGGAGGCCCGGATTCAAATTCTGAGGCATTTTTTGATGCGCGATTAGCGCTTAGCGCTAATGGCGCATCGCTATGGGAAATAGGCCATATTGGGGAATCTTTAGGGAATATTTTGATTCCTCAGCCATTTTTACGTTGAAAAGGGCAGAAAAGGCCCGATTTTGCAAATTTTAGCGTATCAGAAGAAAGACAGAGACCCGGTTCAGGAATTGAAGACTATCAAAGCAGATGTGAAGCCAAAAATCCTGACAAAGAGTATTAGTGTTGCGGCGAAGTGTATCAGTGAATATCTTCTCAGGGCTCGAGGCGAATCAAACATTAAAAGAAAACCTTGAAAGTCATGAAGTAGTTAAGGAACCATTCAAAGCTCATCATCACAATGAATGCACATAAAACTCACATGAGATCAATAGACCAGAACTCAAAGCACAGTTATTGCAGAACCACTGCACCAGGTCACCAAAAGCCACCGTATTAACTCATTTTGATCCGGCTGCCTCTGGCGCAGCCCAAGGGATATTTACTCGCATTTAATTTCAGCACAAGTTTTGGTTTTAAAAATCGTTTCCCGCAAACCTGTTTGGGTCGGTTGTGATAAATACTTCAGGATATTTTACCTATAGAGGGGGCCCTGAACAATGTAACAAGTGTTGGTTTTTGTTGATTAGAAGTTTTGCTTGAGCAGAGACTCGCACTGTATGTTTGATAATTTCTATAATCAAAGACTGCTTACAAGCTTGGAGAATGGATCGTTTACTGTGCTTAATGGTTGAAGAGTGACTATGGAGTTCTTGTGCTGTTACATGACTCAATAAGTGTTTCTTACCTCTGTCTTTCCATTCATATATCATTATCTAAGCAGCAGAAAGAAAGAATAGCTTAGAATTTGTTTAAGTACACTCTATGCTCAACTTCTGTTGTTTCTTTATGTTTTCATCTCTGTTAGGCATATATATGAATTCCATCTGGCTCATATTTGCCCTAATTCACCATGTCTGACAGTTATCCAGGGATTCTTAACTTCCCCTAGATAGAGCTCATCCTCCTTCCCTCTGTTAAGCTGATTGAGAGACTCTTAATTGCCTATCATTCCTTACATTTCACTCCATCTCTTTATCTTGAAGGTTGTTTCATGTGCAGCTACCTTGCTCCATAGTCCTCTTGTGATAAAGAAACCCTAACTACGGTCCTACTCCTTGACTCCATGCCCAATGGTTTGAAACTTATCACTCTATGCCTACCTCTCTGCTTGAATGCATCCTCCTTCCATTCAAACGCCATCCAAACCTAAACAAAACCCACTGAAGCCAATAGCTAGCCTAAAATCATAATCAACAAAGCTAAATCATCAAGAGAGAGCCCTCTCTAATTACAGGTGGGCTAGAACCTATAATCCAAAGATTGGTTTGTGGTTACCTCGGCCGTATCCCTTCAGGAGCTTAGGGACAACCTGAGTGATAACATAATGGTGACTCCACTGGGGAACTTCCTCAGATAATCTCACAAAACTAGTCCGAAGCTCCGCAACGAATGAAACCGACCTTTCACAAGTTTCTGTTAATTTGTATTCTTAGAAAAATTCCCTAAAAACAAGCTAGAAGCTGGCTGCCAAGAAGAATTCACATTACACAAGATCAAATCCAGATCTGAATCCCCCAGCTGTTTTTGATAACCCCAATATAATTCCCAAGATCATTAGAAAACAAGAGTAGCAAGAAGGTTTGACTGCTTCTAGTTATGAAACAGTTCAGCGTAGCCATTTAGCAACCCCTATTAAAGTTCTGTTCTGTTCAAACCCTGCTTCCCCTGGTTCATCATCCACTTCTGCGAGCCCTGTCTCCACACCTCCATGCACTATGAATACCACCACTACCACTCCTATTATCCTTGTTACTCCAGTTGTTCCACTTGTCCCGGTTGTTCTGCTTATCCTAGTTGCTCTGTACGAGGTTAAAACCTACATTTGGTATCGGAGCTGTTTTGGCTTCAAGCGGACACCTTCATTGCTGAGGTGTTTTGCTCGGGCCTGTGTTAGACCCTGTTCAGTGGGAGATCTGCGAGATCGATTCTGGTGGTGAAAGAAGATGGCGAGCAGCGGAAAGATAGAGAT
>APFE030129323.1:0-39950 GCA_000404065.3 Pinus taeda
AAAAAAGAAAATTTATAACATAAAAGAAAAAACTTGATATGATTAAATTTCATGTGGTTTGAATATCTATTTTTAAAAATTAAAATATAATTATCCTCTATCCGTTCATGGAATCTTTGTGCAAACTTTCTGAATGCAACACGAATAAGTTGTCTCTAATCATATCAACAAAGATCAAAGGGACAAAGATCAAAGCGACAGAAGAGGATTTGATTCTTTAGAATCATCTAGCCCCACAAAACAAAGAGCCCAACAAATCATTCTCAAGAAAGAGCCCAACAAATCATTGTCTTTATATAAGATAATGTGAATGGTAAGTGAAATAACAATTTGGTATACACGTGAGATAGTAGCGTGCAACCTTACGAATTTAGGGGGCATTCTCTGAGTCAATTTTGTAGGTATTAACTAATATTGTCTTAAATTGATATGTTTTTGTTTTAATTGTTAACTGTCTTAAATTGGTTTAGTTTAGTCTAAGTTGTCATTGTATTAAGTGATCATTGTCTTAAATATAAAGTTTTGAGTTAAAATAATTTTTTCTCAAACTGTTTATGTCTTCAATATAAAATTTCCCGTTAAAATATTTTTGTCTCATACTATTTTTGCCTTAAACATAAATTTAATCTTAAAATAATTTTGTCAACAATAATTTTGGTTTTAACTATAAAATTTTATCTTAAAATATTTTTATCTTAAATTTTACATTTAAAACCATTCCATTAATATTAAATTTTATAAATTAATTAAATTTAAAAACCATTCCATTAATATTAAATTTTAAATTAAAATAATTAATGTATCCGTCTCTGTCTCTTCTTACGTCCGGCCACCTCACACGCGAGCGGGTCGAAGTTATGGGTGAGTATAAATTTAAACTGTGGATTTATTGTTGCACCCAATAGTGGGTTTTGTATGGGTTTTGATCCTGTTAGATACGTTAGTATGGTGATGCTTTTTCTTATCCTTGTAATGTACTGCCTCAGTTCTGAGATTGTTGCATGAGTTCTGAGATGTGATAATTTTTGGTCTACTTGAATATTTCGCGCTATTTATGCCCAGCTATGGCGTTTAGTTATATTGCTTTTCAGAAGCTTATGTGTGATAAATTGAGTAGTTTTCTCAGGGCAATAGCTAATGAGTTTGTTATAGGGCATTAAATGTTTAATTAACTGTATATTCCTTAAGCTGATAACACGGGTGTGGGGTGAGTTGATAAATAAAAAATAGTGACAAGTGTGTTATCGGCTTAAGGATTATGCAACTACCTGGCATTTAATGCCCTATAACAGGCTGGTTATCCATTGCCTTTTCTCAGTAATCAATGAAACAATTGAGTTGTTCTTGTAACTCCGAAATGCGTGTTAAAAAAAAATGAACTTTTAAATATTTATAGTTTTTTTTTAAAGCAAGTGAGAAAATTTATCATGCCTTGGTAGTCAGATTAAACAGTGGGGATATTTTAGAGATAGTTATTACTGTATTGCTATTTAAGGAAAATTATTTATTCGGAATTACTCATTGGGATTCTTTAAGAAGGTAATCCCTCGTAGTATGTAATAAGGTAATGCCATTGGGTTTTGCGCTTTCACTTTATTTCTTTAGATAAGAAGGTAATGTCTCTGGGTCTTGGGCTTTTAACTTGGGCCCTTAACCTGTTTCTTTAGAAGGAAGACAAAGTCTTAACCAAACAGAAACAATTTTAGAACATACCCAATACTTAAATATTTTTTTAAAAACTTACTCCAAACCCAAATACCTCCTTATAAGTAGGAACACAAAAATTATTTAAGAAAAAAAGCAATGAGAATTTAATATATATTCACTGCATGAATACAAAGATAAAATATTTGACAGAAAGCAAATCAAGATGTTAATGGATGCCTAGTAACATGCCGCCACCACTATAACAGCCTCGCAACTCACTTGACACTCACTTGACACTCACTTGACACGGGTCGATTCTGGCCGCCACCACTATAACCCCTGGGAACTGCACCTGTGTTACTATAACCCCTTGGGAACTGCACCTGTGGGCTATAACACAGCTCCAGCTAAGTCCGGGGATTTGAACGCGTGACCTCAAATACAAAGTCCGCTTTACAGACGAACTACACCACAGCGCGATTACCAACTCGCCTAACCGTAAGGCTGACTAAATTCAATTATCATTATATCTTCACAGTTCGAATAAAATGAAAACATATCACACACATGACCTGAATGGATTTATTGTAACATTTTTGTGGCATGGTTACATATAAACTAATTAACGAACTCACAGAAATAATGTTTTCTGCTCTTGCATGCTACATACCTCTAGTGGGATGAATTCTTCAAATCTGAAAACCTAAGTTGACTAAAATTGCTTGAGTGCACTACGATCGGTCACAAGCTATAAGTAACATTCTCTTCTATGCTATGCTGTATACTTTTTCGAAATCCTGGCATACTTTTGGCCCTCTGAGTACTTCTGGGATGTATCATTTCAGCCTCCAAAGCATAAATTGAAGAAGACTGGTCAAATGCAGAGAGCTGCAGCGGTGTTGTGTCTACTGGGAATGGAAATGGAGGAGTGGTAATGTCCACCACTCCTTCTAACATCTGGATAACTTGGCTCATCGAAGGACGATGAGATGCATTGAACTGGATACACCACAGTCCAACTGAACTTAATCTTTTTGCTATGCCTTCATCTTCTTTTGACATGTTTCCATTTCTAAGACTCCCAAAGTTGCCCTTTTCCACCTGCTTAAAAGCCCACTCTGGATAGTAGAATTTACTTGATCTACTCTCCCTATTGTCAAAGTTCTTCCTTCCTCCAACCATTTCCATAATCAGCATACCGTAACTGTAAACATCAGATCTGTCAGTAACAGGTCCATACACTATTGACCACATCTCTGGGGCAGCATAACCTAGTGTTCCTCCTTGTGCCGCTGATATGTGACTGTGCTCTTTATCTAATATTTTAGCTAGACCGAAATCTGCAACTTTGGGCAAAAAATTGGCATCAAGAAGAATATTGTGGGGCTTTATGTCACAATGTAAGATGCGATTTCTGCAATCTTCATGGAGGTATGCAATACCCCGAGCTGTGCCAACTGCAATCGAATGTAACTGTTTCCAATCTAATTCTTCGTGATGTCCGCCAAGGATATACTTGTCGAGGGAGCCATTCACCATGTATTCATAAACCAACGCTCTTTTGGATCCCTTGCAACAATAACCCAAGAGGCGCACCAAGTTGATGTGACATGTAGTTCCCACTGTAGCCACTTCTGCAATGAATTGCTGCTCACTCTGTTTTGATTTATCTAAAATCTTGACACCTATGAGACCTCCACTGCGAAGCTTCCCTTTATAAACTGTTCCAAAGCCACCTTTCCCAACCTTCTCTGCAAAATTGTTGGTGTAGGCTTTAATACGAGTATATGAATATCTGGTGGGCATTTGTGATGAATAATAATTTAAAAAATTCTCCAGAGTGGGAGGTCTGGTGTCGAGCGGGTCCATAAACGCTCGAATGTATTGGTCCTCCTTTTGATTGCTTTGATCCTCCTTACTGTGAGACTTCTTATGACAAAATTGACGGCGAGCTACTATGCAAGATACCAAGACTATGCTCACGAAAGCACATACTGGGACAAAAATCTCTGCAATTATTGTTAGTTAAATTAATGATCATAAAAAATGGCCTTGTCTAACAAGGTGGTTAACTTTGGGGTAATATTTTCATGAATCGGATTTTTTTATTATTATTATTTAGAAGTTAAGGAGTTTAGACCTCTGTGATCTATAACATTGTTTAGAGAAGAATTTTTGGCGAAATCATATAAACAATCTTTTGTCTACGCGTTTCAAACAAACCAGTGTGGTTCATCATCAGGACTCGTTTTCGAAACAACTTGTCTTGATGATGAACCACACTGGTTGGTTTCGAACAAACAAGTGTGGTTCATCATCAGGACCCGTTTTCGAACCAACTTGTCCTAATGATGAACCACACTGGTTGGTTCAAAACTCGTCGACAAAAGATTGTTTATGTGATTTCGCCTAAAATTCTCTAAACATTATTTAGAAGTGTTTTAATTTAGATATTGAAGATATAAATAGATTCAACACTCTTAAAAATATTTAAATTTTTTATTTTTATTTTTTTATTTTGCAAAATTTTTGTTTAAAAGTATTTTAATCTGGATTTTGTAAGTAGAAATAGATTCAACACTATAAAAAAACTTAAGACACCAAAATTTTATAATTTCACAGCTTTAATGTATTCTACCTGCTTTAGCTTTTGCAGATAACCTTGCTTGTGGCAGCCTCTTTCTGGGTACCACACTTCCTGACAAACACAAAGAGCTGACTAAGATTAATAACATAGAAAGACCTGACAAACACAAAGAGCTGACTAAGATTAATAACATAGAAAGACCTGGATTAGTGGTCAATTAAAGAAATTTTGAAGATCCTCACCATCAAAGCAATTCTTGGAGTGGACATTATCATTAGGACAAATGCAATAATGCTCATAACTCTGGCCATTGAAATAAGAAAAACATCTTCCTCCACTGCGTTGACATGAATGACAATCGTCTGGTATAGACCACGAGATTTCGATTGCTCTTCCCCGGAGCCACTCAAAATTTTTATCTGCGGTAATGTTGTAGCTTTCATTGGTTGGAACGATGATGGTATGTCGCTGGCAACTTGGAAATTGAATGTCTGGGACGAAGAAGCAATGGTTATTGGATCCTCTGCAATCGCTAGGAGTCATCTTTTTTAGTAGGTCCGCCTGTTGCTGTGTACAGTTCAGAATTGTTCCAGTAGCATATCCGTGAGATAGCTTGAAGAATTGATCATTTATTAACCAGTCGTACGTGATAGAGGGATCGCCTATATAATCTTGGGAGATTTGAAGGGTGCGTGTAGAGTACGAGGACTTTGTGATATCTCCAATTACTCTGGTAGTGAAATGTTCCAACTGTAACGAAATCTGAGTTGCATTTATATCGACTTCGCACTCAGCAAATAAAGGGCCACATTGTCCGAAGGGATATGAAATGGTGGAATTGCCACAAATGGAGTCATTGCAGTCTGCATAAGATGGAAAACGAAATTGAGCGTCGGAGGAAGAAAGGGCAGAAATAATATGGGTAAGAAGCAGCAGCATGATGAGAAGGCAGGAGCTCATTTTCCCACGCCCAATTCATAAGTGAAGTTATCAACGACACCAACGACTAATGGCAAAGAAAATTCAGAAAGATGGATGGGAAATAGACGAGGAAATGAGAGGAGAAAACATCATCGGGAAAATGGGACGGAGGGCTTAGACAAACGACCAAGTTGAATTATCTTATCTCATTCTTCTTCTCTTTTTCTGGGAATCTGCAACGGAGATGGAGATAAAGATAACTGGTTTGAAAAACACAAAAAATAAAAAAGGACAGTAAAGGTCACTCATTCTTTCTCTCTAGGTTTGAAAAACACAGGAAAGTTTGGCTTTTCCACCCAGTACATTCTCCATGAAGAGTGTGAAATGCTTGACCGCAGTATCGTCCCTTGATATTTTCACATTTCCGGGATGCCATCATGTGATGGCTGACGAGTATTTTGAGCATGACGCCATGCATGGTTGTTACTTGTTCAAAGAATCTGTTTACCATTCAGATATTTTGCCATTTTAAATGCATTGTTTTTCTCTGGAGGGCACTCTATCATTCTGCCACTATCTCCCACAAGTAATTCACAGCCCCACACGTTGAAGTGACACCAAATCCCATTTTACATGTGCTATATATGTCTCTTTATAGAGCGTACTCTGTCTTTCTGCGACTCCTATTTTATGTTGACACTATGCCATTTCACTGTCACACGTCTTAATGCTTTTGCATTCTCTTTCGGCCTTGTTTAACAAGGTTACAAGTTCAGCAGACGGATTTCTCATTGGAATTCAGCCAAAACTTTTTACAAGAAATTTGAGTATAAAAGTGTTTAAATTGTTTTTAATGGCCCAAATAGATTTAGTGCTATTTAGAAGAATTCAGGTACTTTTGGGGCACAGAAATTTCTGAAGCTTAATAACTATAATTTAGAAAATTTTCACTTTGAAGATCATATAGAATTTCAATTATTTTTAGATCAAAATTGTGGTGATCTGTTTAGACTAAGTGTTTTCAAAATCTTTTCAATTAAGCAAAGTTTTTTTGATAGAAATTACATAAAATAAATTTTTGGCCGGAGAAGAGACAGACCATGGCAAAGGCTTAAATAGAGAACAATATAGAAACATAATTTCAATAGCCTTACTTGAAATTATGTCTCTACATTGTTATGGTCTGCCTCTTCATCTAGTCTTGATGATGAACCACACTTGTTGGTTGGAAAAAATTGGCCAAAAATTTCTCTTGTAATTTCTACGGAAATTTTATTTAATTCATTATGGACCATAAAAAATGGAATACAAACCAATCTTTTTAATTTCAATTATTTTCCGACCAAACTTGTGTGTGGTCTGTTTAGACTAGGCGTTTTCAAAATCTTTTCAAAATCAATGAAGTGTTATTCTCATTGGTACGATTGGTTCTGAATTTACTCACAATTTAACAAAATCAATGTTCACTTTACTTGGGGTGAAGACGATATCATAACTCTTTCTGCACATTTTTGTGAAACACAAGCATTTCAAAAACGTGAAAGCTCACAGATATTTCCAGTCTGGAGGTGGACAGTTTAAAGTTGGTCTGTGATGTAAAGGCTGAAGGACAAACGAAGGATGTCCTGCCCACACTTAGAAAATTTAGTTTCACAAACAATGACACATTTACAAGTATTCTACTTTGATATTGGTGATAAGCTTTTGTGGAAAGTTTGGCGCAGATTGTTTCGCTGTTCGACAATATTTCATTGCGCAAGTCAAAGTAAATCCCATGTTCTATGGATTGCGAGATTCCTTGTTCAAGAATTTTCATTACAGAAGTTCAGAAGTTAACTCTGATACAGTCAAGGAGATACAATGTTATGAATGGGAGATTCAGTGCATTGTTGTCAATTGTTTTTTAAAGCTACGGCAATGAATAACATCAATATTTATCCATTATTTTGGAAAATCAAAGTAGATAATCATATTATTCACAAATATGTGATACTAGAGGTTACAATTGCAACTAAAATTGTAACTAAAATGAGGAGAAATTGCAACTAAAATTGTAACTAAAATGAGGAGAAAGACAAAACATTTATATTCATTTTTATAAAATGATTTAATATAATATTTTTTTGGTAAAAATCACATAAGAGATATTTTAATCGACCGATTTTGAACTAGCTGGTATAGTTCATCTTCAAGACTAGATGAGGAACTAGATTGCATTGAGATAAATGAGCTACTAACTAGCTATTGGCCATTAACAGCTAGTTTGACATAAGCAAATAATTAACAAAAGCTTTGACAAAAAAAAAAAAAAATTTAATTACAGAATAAATAATGTGATAAAATAATATATAAAAAGTTATATAATGTAATAAATAATTAATTAAAACTTTTATACTCTCTATAATCTAATAATGCTAATATTATAAATATATTTTAAAAAGTATTATGGTTTAATCCTATCCACTAGAATATTAAAAATTATAGAGAGCTAGTAGATAATATAATGAATATCTATATAAGTATTCTAAAAAGAATATTGGTCTAAATAATCATAAATATAATAATTTAGAGAAAAATAGTGGATTATATTAAAGATTATAAAAATAATGTAATAAAAAGTTAGGGTAATAAATTAGTAAGGACTAAGAGAAAGAAATTAAAGATTTTTTTGATTAATAAAACTATAAACAAAAGATGTATAATTAGTGATTTAATAAAATAAGAATTTTTGTTAACTTTTTATAACCCTTATAACTGTCTTAATGATATTACAATATTATAAAAATATTAATATTAAGGTTTGCTTATTAATTAAATATAATAACAATTTTTAACATAGTTATTAAATAACCAAATATGTGGTTAATCAATAATAGTATTAAAGAAAATAAATTGTTGGGGTATGATATTAAAAACATATAGTAATATAAAATAGTAAAAAACAAATTCTATATATTAATAAATAAATACACTTTTAGGAAGAAATCGCAGGAATCCAACATCTGCTAATACTCCAACTATTATCTCTATTTAAATTAACAGGTCTCTTTTCAATTTCTAAGGCCTCCCTAAATTTATGATGATGAAAATGGTCAATCTTCACAAAGACCTTAGCCTCTTCAAAGCAGATGCGATGATTGGTTTTTTCTGCATGCTCCGCCAAAGCGGAAGAGCGAGACCTTCCATGCGTGATGTTGGCAACATGTTCGCAAATCCTTTGGTTTATGGATTGACCTGTCTCACCAATATAAGGAGTTCCATAAGAACATGGAATGATGTAAACACCCTTCCCATCCTTGGGGTTAATGGGGTCCTTAACAGAACGAAGAGAACTCCGGATAGTGTTAAGGGACCTAAAAGAAGAATGAATCTTATGTTTCCTCAAGATCCTAGCGATTTTATCTGAGCTCCCTTGAATAAAAGGAAGATGAACACCAGAAGACCAGTCCTTGGGTTCAAGCTTACTCTTAGGACCTTTTTCAGTATTTAGAAAGGCCCTAAGACCTTGAGACCTACTATAACCATTCTTATTAAAAACTTTAAGGAGGTGGGTTTTCTTTTCTTCAAGGTGATTTTCGTTAGAAACTCACAATGCCCGAGTGGTTAAGGTGTTGAGAACGCCTAGATTTTGAGCTGGAAAATGATGGGAACTAGCATGGAGATATTGCTCTGTGTGAGTTTTCTTCCAAAAAACTTGATGAGAAAAAGAACCGTCATCTTTCTTTGAGATAAGAACATCAAGAAAAGGCATGCTACCATCAAATTCTAATTCCATGGTGAGCTTTATGTGACTTGATTGACTATTAAGATGATGTTAAAACATCTTCAACTTCTTTTTTCCATGAGATGAGACGACATAAGTGTCATCCACAAACCTTTTCCAAAGTTTGGGTTGGTAAAGAGCCGAAGACAAGGCTTTGGATTCAAAATGCTCCATGAAGAGATTGGCCACCACCGGGGAAAGTGGAGAACCCATAGCCACACCACAGGTTTGCTCATAGAATTCACCCTCGAAACTAAAGAAAGTAGACGTGAGACAAATCTTACCTAAAAAAGCAGAATTGGGATCAGTGATGCAATCGATAACATCAATGGCCTCATTAATGAGGATATTAGTAAATAAGGAGACCACATCAAAACTCACCATTTGATCCTCAGGGTTAAATCTGAAATCCTTTAACTTGTTAACGAATGAAGAAGAATCTTTAACAAAGGATTTAGTTCGGCCAACGAGGGGTTTGAGCTTATTAGCAAGAAATTTCGCTAAAAGATAAGTCAGCCAACCAATAGTATTGACAATGGAGCCAAGAGGGACCCCTTCCTTGTGGATCTTGGGGAGATCATAGATCCTGGAAGTAACAGGGTTTCATTTGATAAGCTTCTTGCTAAGGGAGCTAACAAAGTTACTCGATTTTATGACTAGAGCAACAACTTTAGAAATATTTTTTAGGGGGTTCTTAGAAATCTTTCTGTAGCTTCCGTTATTACAAAGGTGATCTAGCATCTTCTTCCGATAATCCTCCTTGTTAAGAATGATAGCTGCACCCCCTTTGTCAGCTTTCAGAACAACAATGTCCTTGTTATTATTCAGGGATTTGAGAGCTTCAAACTCAGGCTTGTTAAGGTTGCTTCTAGGGGGTTTAGCCTTTCTAAGGATCACCATGCAATCCTGTCTAATAATATCTTTAGTGGAATCGGGTAAATCTCGAATCCCAAATTCAATGTCATCTAATAATATCTTTAGTGGAATCGGGTAAATCTCGAATCCCAAATTCAATGTCACAAATAATATCATTCACAAGAATTTTTCTAGGAGCTACAACAAAGTTTAAAACTTTTTCTAAAAGACTAAAAACATGGGAATCAAAAGAGAAACTAGAAATATTAACAACCTTATTGCTTGAATAAGAATCCTTTTTGTCACTAGCACTATTTTCTAAAGAAATAGATGAAAAATGATTGCTATCAATATTATTATAATTACTATTAAGTTCCATATTAATACTATTGTTGTTATTAATAATTTCAACCACTGACCGATCACTCAAATGAAGCGAGGGAAGATTGGGACATGCCGTGGGAAGATTAGGAGAGGTCGAGACAGCAGGACGTTGGTTGGTGGAGGGATGGGGGATAATGAAGGGCAGATTGGCCGAAACAAGAGGTCACTGGATAAAGGGGAGAAGAAGAATAAAGTTGGGTGCATTTGTGGAGATAGGAGGACGTTAGATGGGAGGAAGAAAGGGAATACAACATGGCAAACCCTCAGACCCAATCAGAGAGGATGGATCATCCTCCACCGTGGCGACAGTCAAGGGACTCAGAACAAAATTAGCAAGCGATCAGGGAGAGGCTGACGAGGAAGCGGGTGGGACTCCACCACATTGGTGAGAAGAGGAAGGAGGGGACCGAGATTCCGTAGATGTAGTGGAAGATGGATCCAGGCAAGAGGAATCAGATAAGCAGCAGGGAATGGCATTCATCCCAAATGATGGTGTTAGGACCTGCGGTCCGTGCGACGGGCAGGGCGACTCCACCATGTGAAGGACGTGCGAAATATGAAACGAAAAGAGCCAAGAAACAAGTTTATAAGGTGTTGGGCAAGTTGAGGGGGCGAGACAACACATGTTGAATGAGTCGTCTTGGGCGTATGGTGTGGGTCGGCCGGGTGACACAACTCGCCACCCGCCCGTACATATTGGAGGGCATTTGGAAGCAAACGACCATCATTCGATCAACTCGAGTTCAAACAAGGAGTTCTGAAGTGCGTGGATGAGCCCACACGACGGGCGGAACTCGGGTGGAAAACTTGTTCAGAAAAATCGTTCGAGGAAGTCGTTTGAGAATTCATTCGAGGAAGTCGTTCGAGAAAGTCGTTCAGGAAAGTCGTTCAAGTCGTTTAGAAAAGTCGTTCAGGTTGTTCAGAAAAGTCGTTCAGGAAAATCGTTCAGGTCGTTTAGGCAGAACCGGGTGAGGTCATTCGGGCGAGCCGGGTGAGGTCGTTCGGGTGACCCGGGTGAAGTCATGTGGTGACCTGGGTGAGGTCGTTCGGGCGACTCGGGCAAAGTCGTGTGGCGACTCAGGTGAACGAGTTGGGTGGACGTGTGGACGGGCGTCCGGGTGAGGGCGCACCGTGCGCGCCGAAACGAAGAATCGTGCGGACGTGCGACTTGGGTAGGGCGCGTCGTGCACGACGAAACGGTGGAAACGGTGAAGTGTTGAGATTGTGAACGGAGGTGTGACTCGTGCGAAGGCGCCCATGTGTGGCGACTTGGTTACGACGAGGCGCGCCCAAGTTGGGCAAACAACACGATCGTGCGAAAAGGTGAACAAAGGGTTGGTGAGTCGTGCGGAGACCGTGCGGAGGTGCCGACGAGCTGGGCAACCAAGTTTGCCGAAGTTGAAAATTGGTTAAGTGTAAATTTGGGGTTTCCCAAGATTTAACTTGTACTTATAAAAGAAGATTATATATATTGATTCGGGCAGACTCATATTGCAGGGAGTTGCCCCTCCCTTTATCTTGTTGTGCATTTCTATTGTATAATGCTGTTTATGTGAATGTTATGGGCTTTCACTTGTATAAAGGACAAAGATAATACTTGGTAACGAAAAAAATAAAACTAAGTATGGAATGTTAGGCGTAGTCTACAATCGTAAGTATTGGTGAAAAGAAAACGATTAGTAGTGTCGCACCTCGTCTAGCACGGTTGGAAGACTACCGTAGGCTTGGGGGCGTGACACTTGGTATCAGAGCTGGTGCTGGTGAACTGAATCAAGGAGCTGATTCTACGAAGACCGAAGGCTTAAAAGGGAGTTCAATTTTTGCAGGTGACAGGTGGAATATCAAGGTGATTTAGGTGAATGGTGAAACAGGTTTGGCAGAGGAGAAGCTTCGTGCTTGGACCAAGATGAACGATAAGGCATGGAAGGTTTGGAAGAATGCAGAGGGAAGCTCTTTCTTACCTTATACAGGTTGAAGCAGATGAAAGACGAGAATCCCTGAATTCGAAAGGAACTTGAAGTCTTGGAAAAGAATGTTGAAGACGAACTTCTTCAACTTGGTTAGACAATGGAGCAAGATGAAGTTGCAAATTGTGTTGACAAGGAAGAGGAAGCCATGATGATTGAGGATGTTGCAGATGTGACAACGATGGAGGATGAACTTGAGGTCGATCAAGTTGGACCAAGATCGTGCAGTTTGCAGACATTGGTGAATGAGGATACTCACATGGAGGAACCTCATGATGATGATGATGATGATGAAGTAAGTATTGATACTTGTGTTTCACTTGAGCATTTGGTAGATGGACTGTATGCAGGGAAGGGCAAAATCAGTTTGTCGATGTAAGGGAGGATCTTACCATGGATGTCTATGATGAAACCTCGTATGGAGAAGCAAGGATTGTTGACTGTTGGGACTTGTTGGGGTTGTTTGTGACCTTATGGTAGAAGGTACAAAGGCCCGTGACAAGGGAGGAACATGATGATCATTGCGGAGGAAGGGGTCATGCTTTAGCCACATGGCTAAGTGCCCGGCATGACTCATGGACAGATTGAAGGGCACACACTTGAGTTGCTTGGGTGGACTTCTCATGGCCGAGACCAAGAGCAAGTCTTGGGGAAACCTTTAGTGGAGGAGCTATGATGGAGAGACTCATGTGATGATGATATGGTTGAGTGACCCAGTTCACTAGACCGAAGATCGCAAACTTGGATGAGGATGACCAATTGCTGTGATGGGTCTACATGGTTGGACTACATGGCAACTTAGTCATGGACATCAGGTTGGAGACATGGAGCATGGCAATCTTATGTAGGGACATTATGCAGGAGCACTTGAAGAGGTGTCACTTATGGGCATACAATGAGGAGTGCCAAGGCAGAGATGTTGTGCAAGTGGATTTGTTGGTGTGACATGGAGACTTATTATTTATGAGCCAATGGAGAGGTTGTGCACTTATGTACAACGAGGCCATGGACTTGTATGGGATTGTGAGTAGACTATGGAGCATTCCTTCTACATGGAGAGCTAAGGCATCTTGCAAAGACCTTTGGGCCGAGGCTTGTATGCTTGCTGAGGTGTTGGTTGGAGATGACTCATGGAGCTCATGATGACATGAGGTTGTGACTTCCAGGGTGACTTCATATATGGTGGACTTGGAGGATCTGATGTATTGAGGAGCTGAGGTCAGAGACTTTGATGCAGGATGGGGTGCATACTTTCAAGTACATGTATGGGAATGGCTTGAAAGAGTGATTTGATGTGGAGGAATGATATGAGACACTTTGGAGTGATGGAGTTACGATTATGGTGATGCCTTGGTGGCAGCACTTGGGCATGGG
Source organism: Pinus taeda (assembly GCA_000404065.3). NCBI lineage: Eukaryota > Viridiplantae > Streptophyta > Pinopsida > Pinales > Pinaceae > Pinus > Pinus taeda. Next base: position 13,499 of record APFE030129323.1, read on the forward strand.
TTGAGCCAAGACTCAACTACCTTTTACACATGGGAGCTGATTGATCTATGATCATAGGCAACACATGGATAGATGAGATAGGTATATACTTGTTTCTATGGCAGACTTGAGGGATGACACATTGCAGGGATGATGGAGGTTGCTTCATGGACTTGGATGTGGCACACCGAGAGTTGGAGTTTGATGAGATGATCTCTTCATATGGAGGAAATACACATATGGATGATGTTGGGATAGATGTGGCTGATTTCATGCAGCACATTGACACCAAACATCATGGACATCATGTTGCAGATGAGATGAGGGCTACTTCATGGACCTGAGCATGGTTTACTTATATGGAGATGGATTCTTGATCGAGTTGATGATGTGACAAGGATGTTCAGAGAAACGACTGATGGTGGCATGAGGATGTTCACTCTCATGGTTTGAGCGTGATGGTTGGATTAGCTACCCAACTAGTTTAGACATGGGGTCACAAAGTGTACAGAGATATATTAGCATTGTGTTGGAGTATCATGGCAGCAGTTCACATGGGGAGGACACATGACAAGGTTGACACGAGATGTTATAGTGGGCATGTAGCTTGAGATGGAGGGGCCAGCCTTCCATGATGGAGAGCAGCATGTGGAGATTGTGACATGGTAGTTGATGGTCATGGATTGAGATGACTTCTGATGTATGACATACTGATGGGAGTGTACCTTGATATGGTTGTCTTGGTGACGGATGGTTGCTGAGGTGAGACATGGTGGAGATGGTGGTTCTACATATGTTGCAGTGATGGTTGCAGTATGTGGAGGAGTTCACATCATGGATGATCTTGGTGGATGGTTACCAGGATGGTATGTTGTCGAGGACGACAACAATTTTAGGCGTAGGAGGATGTAAAGCCTTCGGTTGTGCGACGCGATTGGGCGCCGAGCGACCCAAGTGCGCGCACGAGTGGAGGGCGAGTTGGGATGCACGACGGTTGTGCGACGGTAGTGCGACTGCTTGTGCAACATAACTTGCAACAAACAAGTGATACGATGTATTTGCGATGGGAGAGTTTATACTGATTTGAGCGTGGGACAATACACTTGAAGCTGACTCATGAATGAAGGGTAGGCCGACTTGTATTTGGGCATTCAAGGGGTGTGTAAATGCAGATTTGGTGGTCGGCTGGGTGAGCCACCGCCCCTTTGCGATGACTATATATGTAAGTGTGTTGGAGCACTTGGAGACCATTCATTTGACAACGTACTTCGCATAGTTCATACGCACTACGCTTTGTGCACAGATTTGGAGGAGAGATGAGTGCATGGCTCATGCGCTCTCCTTGGTGAGTCGCACTTCGTGAAATGATCTTGGTGAAGAGGTGAACGTGTTGGTCAAGACGTGCCTGGGGTGATCATGCGGAGGTGTTGGTTGTGCGACGACTTGGCGAGGGTGTCTTGGTGGCTCGGGTGAGCGCTCGCCCATCGTGCAAGTGTGCATGAAGACTTGTTGGAGTGTTGGTTTGTGGACGAAGGTGTGTCTCGGTGGGAGGCGCCCATGTGTGGTGACTTGGAGGTGTGCCCGAGTTGGGCAAACGACACGACGGTGCGACACGGTGAACGAAGTTTTGGTTAGTCGTGCGACGACCGTGCGGAGGTGCCGACGAGCTGGGCAACCAAGTTTGCCGAAGTTGTGAAAAATTGCTAAGTGTAAATTTGGGGTTTCCCAAGATTTAACTTGTGCATTGTAAAAATGAAAGATTGTATAATATACCGTTGGGAAGACTCATATTGCAGGGAGTTGCCCCTCCCTTTATACTGTTGTGCATTTCCCTTGTATAGTGCTATGGATAATGAATGTGCATGGGTATTCATTGGTATAAAGGCACATTAATAATACTTGGTAACGAAAAATAAACTAAGTATGGGTTGTTAAGGCGTTGTCTACAATCATAAGTATTGGTGAAAAGAAAATGGTTGGTAGTGCTGTACCTCACTGGCACAGTTGAAAGACCACCGTAGGCTTGGGGGCGTGACAACATGGGTCTATTAAAATATAAAAAAAATGAACATGCCAACCTCCTTATGCTTTATTCCATTAGTATTTAATAAAACGAAGTTTGCGATCAATTTTTACCAATTTCTTTCAAATAAGTGAGGTGCACCTCACTTCTCTTTTCTCCTGCAAAGTTACTGAAGTAATGTAAGTTGGCTTATGCAGAAAAACATGGATATGGTGTTAGGCGGGATATATAGAAAGGTTGCTTCTCGGAAATCGATGGAGCCACCTGCAAAGCCCAATCACGTTGAAAAAGAAGATCTAGCTTTTTCAGCTGGTGACAAATATGAAGAAAATCCATCTAATTCATTCATTCTTAATGGCATCTACCAATTATCAGATGCAACACCAGAAATTGGAGCTTATAAATTGCATTTTCAGAATCAAGACGTAGTCTGTGCTGCTAATCTAAGTAAAGCGAATGCTGAAGATAGTTTGTTTGAGTGTCAACAACCTATCATGTTTTGTGAGGAGCCTTTGGACTCCTTATTTAACCATGAGGCCATACCGAGTCGATGGGCACGCAATATAAATTCATGGACACCTTATGCTCTTTTCTTTTGCCAATATAATATATATTAATATGTATATATATATTATATATAGATATTATTATATGTATTATATATATAATATATATAATGGATTACTTTAATTAACAATTGTAGCAGTGGTATTAATTAATGTTTTTTTGACAGTAGCTGAAAGATAGAAAAATATCAACAAAAGTTAAGGACAATGCTAAAATGAAATTTTAGGGTAAATACTTTTCTTTGAGCCTTACAAATAATGAGGTCTGATTATGCCAACATAAATGCCTCTTAAAATGCCTCTTAAATAAAAAATAGATCATAATTTGTTGCCTTGAAATTTGAGCTCGTTTTGGTAGAATTCTTTCATATTTATTCTTGATCACTTTCTCTTACTATAACTAACTCTAATTAGTTTGAAGCAAAAATTTTAATGTTTGAAATATGTGTCTACAAAGCACTATAACAATTTTTTAGATAATTTTTCAAAAATGCCTCTTAAATAAAAAAATAGATTATAATTTGTTGCCTTGAAATTTGAGCTCGTTTTGGTAGAATTATTTCATATTTATTGTTGATCACTTTCTCTTGCTATAACTAACTCTAATTAGTTTGAAGCAAAAATTTTAAAGTTTGAAATATGTTTCTACAAAGCACTATAACAATTTTTTAGATAATTTTTCAATTTTCTATGTGAATTAAGATATGCCCTTGAATAAAAATTACACATATCTCCAATCTTGACATTGAACACAATAATAACATCAACTGCATGACTTATTGAGAAAATTGCATGTGTTTCTAACTCACCTTTATATTATTTCCTTCATGATCCTTGAGACTATTCAAAAGACCACATTGCTCTTTATGACTAGGCTTCTTGGTGTATGCCAAGTTCTTGTTTTAATCCAACAAAATCTGCTCAAGAAAACCTAACCCATGCCATGCAGTTGAAAATAATGTAGATGTCATTCAACAACATTTAAACCATTTTATCTTAAAAATCAAGTAAGTGTGATCCATAAAAAAAACAATGAAAATAATATTTTTTAGATCAAAAGACAAAACCTCACCTTAGTTTTAAGATAATAAAACCAAAATTTATATAACATACTTGTTTATCTAACTACAAAAAAGACATTGAAAAAATTACTATATACATTCTAAACAGATTGAAAAGTGATCCAGTAAATCACAAATGATATTACAATATGCTAATCCATGAAACTAATTAAGCTTGCTTAATCAGTAGAACCCAAATAAGTTGCAAAGAAACCCAGAAAAACGTAGAGAATCAAATATAACCCAAATAAGTTCCAAGAAACGAAAAAAAGTAGAGAATCAAATATAACAAGATACTAAAGTGTTGAATTTCAAAGCAGTAGTAGATGAAATAAAAAGCAGGCCACACACAGTTTTTCTCAAATGAAGTGGCACATTCCTTTATAGTATCGAATATATTAATAGTAAAACTAGAAAGTTGAGTAAAATTAGATAATGAAAACAAAGTAATTTAATGGGAAATAATTCTGAGGTAAGGAGTACTAACGTAACTTGGTGCTTTAAATAAATAAATAAATATTTTTAATGCTCATCATTGATAAAAACTTCTCTTTTAAGGCTCTTCAACTTTTTGAGGGTGGGTTGAAAGTAAAGGAATATTAGCTACGTGAGTTTTCTTAAATATTAATTTTTTAAAATTACTGTAATTTATATTTAAAAAAATAATTATATTTTTTTTAAATTTTTTTTTAATAAATAATTTTTATATTTTTATTAAAAATATTAATTTATTAAATCTACAAAAATTTATATTTTATATTTGAATATTAGGTTGTATATAGAATATCATGTTGTGTATATTTGAAAGTTTTATAAAGAAATGAAATTTCTAAGACAATTCTCATTTATTAAAGATAGATAAAATCAAGATTATAAAACTCTAGCCATAAAGGTACTATTAAACGATACATTAATCAAAGATTTCATTAAGTGTTATCTTAAAAAAAATAATTGAAAAATATTATAGAAAAACGATTGATCCAATCTTATAAAACACTAGAGATAAAGGTACTACGGAGTACAACAATCTGAGATTTCATCAAATATTACTTAAAAATAATTGAAAAGAATGAGAGAAACATAATTTCCCAACATGAAATGGAGTGAAATTAGAATATGTTTTACATTTATTGACCAAGGAAAAAAATAAACATGTTTCCTTACATTGAGGGAAAACATATTTAATCACAAATTTGTTGTCAAATGACTTCATGAATATGAATTATATCACAAATATCAGGAACATTGGTTTTTCAATAATAAACCATTACAAATGGTACATTTTTTCTATTTAAAAGAACCACCAAATCATTTTTTCAGTTAGTGGAACTAAAACTACTGCATATGTCAACCAATGCATCTCATCAATATCCCACCCATAGAATGTTTCATATATTCAGGTTATCTTTGGCAAAAGAAATGTCCATTAGTCCCCTTGACATTACTACTAATATCACTATTCATATTAATATATTTGTTGTGTCGAATACCAGTTGTTCTTGTTGTCCATGCAATAACATGCTCACTCTGTTAAGCCCCTGTTCTTCTATTGTTTAGTCTACTCCTATCATTATCACTATGGTATCTGCTTGAGATGCTGCCTCAAAAGCGTCACTTATCAGTATATAATTTCTCTAGCAGGGTACATTTTCACAACCAAGCTTATGTATATTTGTTGCGTGTTTACCTAAACCATGTATAGGTGTTATGTATATGCTTTGTATACCTATGGACATTTGAGAAGACGGTGAGTTGGAGAGTTCCTCGAGTTACCAATATTGGGATGAGGAAAATTATAAATTGGTTATTCATAGAAAATGGATGGATCCAATCTTATAAATCTCTAGAGATAAAGGTACTGTTAAGGAGTAAAACAATATGAGAATTCATCCAATATTACTTCAAAAATAATTGAAAAACATCAACAAAAGGGGATTTCACATCATGAAATGGGGGTGAAATTAGGCAATTTTTTTCATTTATTGACCAAGGAAAAAAATAAACATGTTTCCTTACATTCAGGGAAAATTTGACAATCCAAAAACTGTGTAGCTAGGAGGCACCAACAATCACATTCAAGCAACCTATTAAAGAATGAAATCAACTTGTTGTGAAACCTGATACTTGTTTTGAAGCCTTGTAGAGTTCCATAACTATTTTTTTTTTACATCATTTTCCTTCCATTTCCTCTTTTTCACCATCACTATCAACTCAATAAAAGCAGTAAATCATAGATTTTGATAAGGTAAAAACTCTTACATGTCTTATTTTTCATATTCATTAATGTGCCTTATTGTTATGTTAAATATTGCATTAGCTACAAAATTAACATGATTCTACAACTATTTTATAATTTTGCAACTACCTGCATGGTTTGCAGGGTTTTGGTGCACTAATGAAGAAAATAAGAACATGGGTAGTTGATTATTGATCCCCTCATGCATCTCCTCCTATTCGCTCGAGACAATTCACTTAAGGAATCACAGAGTGGCATAGTTAAAGATATGGGTGATGAGCCTCGGTATTCCAACAAGAATGCTGCAATTCCCAAGGCTACCGACTTTAATTATCAACCCAGGATTTGTACAAACTTAAGAGGTATCAACACTATATGTGCAGCATACAATGTGTCCCTCCTTTGCTTTCATGATGTAATGGAGTTCATGTTCTGAATTCAAATCCTAAACTAATTCCAGAAAATGAAATGTTCAAAATGGAACCTTAACCTATTGAGAGGAAGAAAGTACAAGGAAAGAGACTGAAATCAAATGCTAAAACACACCATTTTCTAACTATGCTCTAAGAGGATTTTCTTCAAAAGAATGCTAAGTTAGCATGTATGCAATCCTACTGTTCTCAGCATGCAGATTCAAACCATCAAACCTTCTACTATTGTGCATGTAAATGAATAAAATAAATCTGTTTTTCTTTTTTCCTTTTTTCATGTGAGAGTGTGAAAGATAATTTCTTTTGGTGATGTGGCAGGTGTCTTGGAGATAATGGTGGATGGTTGGAAGGCTTGGAAGACCCTTAGATGACCTTGTGTGGCTTCAAGGAGGTATCCCTTCAATCCAGCCTCAAAATAGGCCCCTACAAGAAAACCTATAGGATCCCCTCAAAACCTATAAGATACAATTGAGAGAAAAAGGATGGATTTTTAAGGTGATGGAATGCTTAGGGAAGGTGGTTGGAGGATGGAATGAGGCAAGGGAGTGCCTAGGACCACTTCAAAACTCAAAACCAAAGTTGGGAGATGGATGGATTTTCTCAAAATTCTTGGAGAAGTTTCCTTGTGAAATGATGAAATTGGTGAGGGTTTAATGACCAAACAAATCAAATCCAGATTATATGGGACAAATTTTGTTATTAACTAGGATGTATTAGGTCCCTATTCCAAGTGGAATCATTCAAAAAGACCCATGTTAGCCCATGCAAAAAAAATAAAAAACAATACTCTAAAAAAATCAAGAAATTCGAGAATTAGTGAACTAGTAAATGTAAAAAATGCCCAATCAAATCAAGTGCAATTGAAATGGGTTAATTTTTGTTATGAACTATAATGTTTTTTGGATCTAATGCAAGTGGAACCAAATCATTTGAGCTTGTTAGCATGCTATAAAAAATAGCAGAAATATACTATTCTTTGCTAAAAGGAGGTCAAACAATCTAGATTTGGGAATAAGAATACTAATCCAAGCAACTCAATGATTACTATGAACTTCCAAATATTTTACAATGATAAAATAATGCTTGTGATCCTGCAAAATAACTTTCATTAACCATTTAACTTAATCCTACAATAAGAAATCATTATTACTAAATACAAAAGTATAAAGAAATAAAAACTAGAGATGCATGTAAATAAGCAGTGAAAAGAAGGAAATAAAATGATACAAAAGGGCTTTGAGGCTCATGGGATGGCTAAGCCCAAGGAAACTCAGATACCTAGGGAGGATAACAAGACTTAGAAGCTGAACATGGCACTAATCCTCATTATTTTCATCAATAGAATTACATCCCTGTAAGAAAATACAATGGAGCTACAAAAATACAAGCTCTCTCCACAAGAACACTAACGAAAATCTATCCCTATATGAAAATTCAAGTTGGTACTTATACAAAATTATTAGGAATCATTCCCCATGAATGGAGGAAGCTTTCCCCACCAAAATGATTTGATTAGTGGAACACATTCCTAGAATTTATCAATCATTGGAGTTGCACAATCTATGCCATAATTCCATAATATCTTGTTGATTTATTATTAATATATATCCTCCTGTAGTGGGGAAAAAGTCCTTAAATTATCTCCTCCTCCAAATATTCATAATTTTCCAAATATTCTTATAATATTCCACAAAAATAAATAGTATTAGGCACAAATATGCAATCATTCATAAACCTTGGTAATGAATATATTAAAGTTAAAAATACATTATCTAATGTAGAAATATAGGTGTAATGTGCTGAAGGATGGTCATAGGCCTTAATTTGTGTTTTAATTTAGAGGCATGGACCTTAAGTCTAATTTAAAGGCCCATCGTACCCCCTGCTGAAAGTGTTGTTGATCCTTTGAGCAACTTAGTGACCTCATTGTGCCTCATCCATGGCCCTGATGGCCTCTCTCTTGTGCATTAAGAATATTGGCTACATGTTTTGCAAGGACAAGCCCAAAAACATATCTGTGCAAAGAAAAACCATTGTTTCTTGAGACCATTAGCTTGCCTTGTTTCCCTTATCCAAGATGGGTTCTTGAGTACTTTTCAGTTTGGAAAGGTCTTCCACACCCTTATCAACCTTATGCTGCCTTGTTCCATCATTTGGACACCTCTAACACCTTCAAAATGCATTTAGATGAGAACTAGAACATCATGTAGTAATTCCTGTCAAAACTACAGGAAACCTACAAGAAACCCTGCTAAAACTATAAGAAACCTATTTTGAGCATAAATAGTCTGAGGTTAGGGTAGGTCCTCAACTTGACTCCCATGCATTTTTCAAATTTTTAGGCCTTGGAAAAAAGAAAAAAAGAGATTGGAGTCCTCTTGGATTGAAACTAGAGAGGATGCTCTATTTTTTTGTCTTTTTCTTTTTCAAGAATGAAATGGGATGGATGAATGATGAATAGATAATGAATATGAAGTGGATGGAGGGCTTGAAGTGTTTTGGTGACTTGGCCTTTGCAAAATTTATTCTTTTAACTATTGTCCTCATTCCTTGAAATCATCACCCTTCATAATTTGACTTTTCAACCTTGCATGAGTGAAGGAGTGAGATGCAATTAACTAGTTGAAGGTGGCTGAGACTGCTGACCCATCCTTAGCTTATAAAAACATCATCTCTTATACATTGACAACAAATTTGTAACTATAATATGCTCAAGAGAAGAGGTCAAGGATATTTCATACATGTACCTACTTGATGGTTGTTGGAGAAACCTACATCATGTTGTTGAGTTGATGTTGAGGTGTAGGCGTTGGATGGTGATGTTGATGATCTTGATGTTGCCGCTAATCTCTGGAGGAGCTTCTTTGACCTCTAGATCTCCATGCTGAATCTGACTACAAATCTCTGGCTACTTCATCATCACATCCCCTCAATTTTTCAAAGAAACCTATCCAATTGTGCCTTGTGAATATTTGTAGTATAGGGGGTGCTCATGAATCCTCACTGTGTTGATGGGTTCCCCCTGTCATTTTTATTTGAAGGATGGAGGTTTGTATAAGTCTAATACTAAATCTAAAAATTATGTGTATACATTTCCCTTATGTTGCACTCACTTTCAACAAACTAGAAAGGTTTTTTATGTTCCTTTCAATTGGAAAAATATGGGGAAATGTAGAGCGTACCTCCTTAACACTGCTTGATGAAGCCAACCTCTGTATTTCCCTTTGAAAAGTACTCACTGCCAATCCTGTAGGTGTTATTCTATATCCTGTGGGATCTCAAGGAATCCTGTAGGTTTTAAGGAGAGCGACTTGTTTTGTCCATATCTACCAAACGATAGAATGGATTGACTTGAAACTTTTTGATCATGTTTCCATCATCATTATGCACCTCCGCATGAACAATTTTTGGTCATTGGATGCATGTATCTTGATAAAAAATAAACTGATTGAAGGTGATGGAGGCTTATTTCTTAGAAATTGTGCACTAGAATTTGTTGAAATTGCTTGTGGATGTTACCATCATCCACATGCATCTCCCCATCAAACATATTTTTAAATGGATGCACGAATATTGAGAAAAAATAAAAAGGTTGTAGGTGATGCAGGATGATTTCTCAAAAATGTGCACTGGGATTTTCTGAAATTGCTTGAACATACTACCATCATCCATATGCATCTCCCCCTAAAACAACTTGGCAAATGGATTTATGGTTTTGAAGTAATGGCAAAAACAAATTTCTGCTCTATGTATTTTTGTATCTTGTAGTTTTTTAGGACAACAAGCAAATTGAGTGGTAGAAGATTGAGAATGATTGGTGGATGGTGGAACTAGATGAGGGTGATGGATTGGCATGGCCTTGGCCTTGCTGGAGCATTTGAGCAAAGGATGAGAAAGTCAAAATTTGACTTATTTTGACTAAGTTTGACCAAATTTTTCCTTTTTGTACCAACTTGTTTTTTTCTTTTTCTTTTTTTCCTTGCAGTTGTTGGAGAGTACATGCATTCATCAAAGAGATGCATGGAGAAAGTATTTTTTTTTCTTTTTTTTTTTTTTTTCTAGGCCTACTAGCCACCTCAAGGAGGTTTTCAACTAGTAGGTCTGCCTAGGTGCCTCAAAGGAGGTTTTGACCTAGTATATTTTCTTTTTTCCCAACCCATTGACTCCCTCATGGAGGTTTTCAGTCAATGAGCCAATTTGAGGTGCCTCAAAGGAGGTTTTCACTTGAGATTTTTATTTTGTTTTCTCTTATTTTTCATTTTTTTTAACCCTACCCTACTTGAAAAACAAATCACTTTCAAGTATAATAATACTTCCAATGGAGGTATGTGCACGTCAATATGATGTGTAGGCTTGAAATGTATGCTTTGACATGTACCTGAATTTGAGTGATCAAAGGATTTTATTTTGATGTTATCAAGCATAATTGAAGAAGAGAGCATTGTTGCAACTTAGTGACCGTCTGGAACCGTATTTCAATATAGTTGTGATGCCTCTAGTCCACTTGCTAATTTAGACCATCTTGGATGTCTTCTTCTACCATGGCCTTCAAGTCTTGCTCTTTTTGCTGATTGATTTCTTGAATACATGGAGGATTTGATGGTAACCATGAGGGAGGTTTCTTAATCTCTGATTTTGATGTCTTCTCTTCATCAAGTGCAAACCATGATTCTTTGATCTTGTCTTTCGAATCTTCTTCTTCTTGATGTAGTCCCTCAATGATATCAAGATAATGTCTTTTTTGCAATACTCTTCCTGAGCTATGGTGAATACCATTGATCTCAAGAGTAGATGTTTAGAAGTGTTGTACCTCAACATTGTAAGTGGGTTAATCTATTTTAATGTGTGGGTTTGGAAATGGTGGTACAGGTAGTTGAGTGGGAGTGGATATTTGAGATGGATGTGGTTGTGGTGGAGGTGAATGGTAAGGATAACATGGAGTCTGGTATGGAAGATATTGAGGAAGATGTTCAGGATATTGTGGATGGCTCCCATAAGTTCTTTTCCAACCTTGTTTCCAAGATTGGTTTTGGGGTTGAGATGGCCAATGTTGCCAAGGAAAGAGTGTGTTCCAATTACTTTGAGGAGGATGTGCATAACTTTGAAATTTTGAATTAGGCTCTTGCATCATATTAGGTTGAATAGGTTGCCATGGTCCTCTTGGAGCTACATAATGTAACTGCATTGGCAATTGACTTGCTCCATTGTCCTCTGGGTAAACTTTCTTCAACCTTGGTAATGATGGAAAATCTTTAACATCATGTGATTCTACAACACAAATATCAACATTTTCCTTTCCTTCATCTTGCATTCTTAAAATTTCTACTTGTTTTGTTAGATTACTAAGAATTTCTGTTTTAAAACCATCAAATAAATTTCCAAGTTTAGCTTGATTTACCGATATTGATATTGATTTACCTACCCTTTCTTTTCCTCTTGATATGTGTTTGCATGTTTCACAAATTTCCTCAAATGATAATTGATATACATTACCTCTACTTATGAGATTAAGAAGATCAATCCACTCATCCCTAATTGTTCTAAGTAAGAGGGTTTTTAGTGTGCAGATCCTAAATGATGTAGTTTCCCCTGTTAACATTGTACATGAACCTTTATATTAGATCTTCAAGGCTCTCATCTTCTCTTTGATTCATTCTAAATATTTATTCTTGAAGATCATGATATTTATATTATTCTATAAATATATTTTCAATATCATTCCATGATCTTATTGAATTAGTCCCTAAACTCATGAACCATTTAAGATCTCTATCCTTCAATGTTGCCGGAAACAATCTCAGTTTTTGAGTTTTTAATAAGTAACCATAAGATCTACAAACAATTTTAAATTCAAAGAGAAAGGTTTTCGGATCCTCTGACCTTAGAGCATGAAATTTTGGAAGAAAAGATGGAGGGGTGTTCTTCGTGTGCACAGTACCATCAGTATCTTGAATGGGAAATCTAAGAGGATTTTCCTCATTATCCTCATCTCCATCCATTTCTTCTACATTCTTTGCCACCTTCTTCTTCTACCTACAAACGTGAATGGTGAAATGGCTCTTACCGCACCATGTGATCAAATGGGGGTGCGAGCGAGCAGTTGGTGTTGGATATTTTTTTTTTGTTTTTAGGATTGAATGAAAACACTAATGCAATGCACATTCCTATTTTTGAAATGAAATATGCCTAATACAAATGTTTGATTGTTTTTACAAAAAGTAAAAGGAAATGAATCAACTAGGGAAGAAAACAATGCATACTTTGACACCTCCCCGACAATGATGCTAAAAAGTGATGAGTCTCGGTATTGCAACAAGAATGATGCAACTCCCAAGGATACCGACTTTAATTATCAACCCGAGGTTCGTACAAAATTAAGACGTATCAACACTATATGTGCAACATACAATGTCTCCTTCTTTTGCTGTCATGGTGTAATGGAGTGTATGTTCTGTAGTCAAATCGCAAACATGATGTAGAAAATGAAATGTTCGAAATGGAAACGTAACCTATTGAGAGGAAGAAAGTACAAGGAAAGAGACTGAAATCAAATGCTAAAACACACCATTTTCTAACTAACTTCTAGGAGGTTTTTCTTCAAAAGAATGCTAAGTTAAAATGTATGCAATCCTACTGTCCTAAGCATGCAGATTAAAACCATCAAACCTTCTACTATTGTGCATGTAAATGAGTAAAATAAATATGTTTCTCTTTTTGTCTTTTTTTCATGTGAGAGTGTGAAAGCTAATCTATTTTGGTGATGTGGCAGGTGGCTTGGAGATGATGGTGGATGGTTGGAAGACTTGGAATACCCTTAGGTGACTTTGTGTGGCTTCCTCGAGGTTTTCCCTCAATTCGGTCTCAAAACAGGCCACTACAGGAAAACCTACAAGATGTACTAAAGACCTATATGATCCCTAGAAAAACCTACAGGATACAGTCGAGAGAAAAAGGATGGATGTTGAAGGTGATGGAAAGCTTAGGGAGGTGGTTAGTTGATGGAATGAGGTAAGGGAGTGCCATGACCACTTCAGAACTCAAAACCAAAGTTAGGAGATGGATGAATTTGCTCAAAACGCTTGGAGAATTTTCCTTGTGAAATGATGAAATTTGTGAGGGTTGAGTGACCAATAAAATCAAATCCAAATTGGACGGGAAATTTTTTTTATTAGCTAGGATGTTAGGTCCCTATTCCAAGTGTAATTACTCAAAAATACTTATGTTAACCCATGCGAGCAAAATAAAAAACATTACTAGTCAAAAATATAGAAATTCGAGAACTAGTGAGCTAGTAAATCTAAAAAATGCATAACCAAATCAAGTGCAAATGAAATGGGGTAATTTTTGTTATGAACTAGATTGTTTTTTTGATCTAATGAAGTGGAACCAACTCAATTGAAGCTTGTTAGCATGCTCTAAAAAATAGCATAAATTTATTGTTCTTTACTAAAAAGGAGGTCCAACAATCTAGATTTGGGAATAAGAAGACTAATCCAAGCAACTCAATGATTACTATGAACTTCCAAAGACTTTACAAGGATTAAAAAATGCTTGTGATCATGTAAAATAACTTTCATGAACCATTTTACTCAATCCTACAACAAGAAATCATTATTATTAAATGGAGAAGGAGAAAGAAATAAAAAGTAGAGATGCATGTGAATAATCAGTGAAAATGACTTGGATTTAAACAGGAATGCAAGAAAATATAGAAATACCCATATGCACAGAGATGCAATAGAAATAATACTTCATTTCATTAATGTAAAATACTGAAATATGCTTACAAACAGAAATGGAAATAAACTAGCTAGGGCAATGGTAACTTAACTATGTTACAATGAGTCTCAAAGGCCTATTTATTGTTGAGAAACAATGGAAAACCCTAAACATCAAAAACTAACCCTAGAAGATGAAGCACCAAACCATGGGTCGTGTTTTAGGTAAATTGGTACATCAACTTCACGGGGTTGTAACTTTCGCATACGATCTCCGTTTGACACGCACAATAGCTTTTTAGAAAGACCTATCTAAGGACTACAACATTGGGTAGAGCAACATAGGACCACCAATCCATGTTCCTCCTAGCATTCCCAAAAAAAATGTTGTTTAGGGCCTCGAAACGGCTCTAGAAGTTCAGGACCCAAAAAACTACTAAAAATACTAAATTGTGCTACAATTACGAAAGCCGAAAGAGACAGTTGTGGGGGTCCAAGTGGGATAGGTGTGTGCCCACCAACATCCACCTGGATCATTCCTCTCCCCTTAGGAAGAATTGGTCCCCACTGCATTGAGTTCCTCCATGAGATGAAGAAATGTCTGCTGAACTTGGTCCTTGGTGAGCTGTTCTACAACCTCTGTTGTGTCTAGTAATGGTGGGAAACGTGGTCAAGGGTGGTCCACATTGAACACTCAGTGCAAGCAAAGGAATGGGGAAATGTTGTGCTCCAAAGAATTGTTTCACAAAACCTTGGTAATGGTGTAAGGACCATGTCAGAGAAATCTGAGGTTTTGATGAGCTCTTGTAAGGCATTCTTTCTGCAGATGCAACTAGACTTTGTCGCCCACTTGAAACTCGTGTGGTACCCCTGCGGACTAGGAGAAGTTGTTCTTATGTTCTTTCATGACCGTATCCCTCTATTGTTGTTGTTGCATGGAGGAACCTTTAGTGGGGGTCATGGATGTGGCGACAATCTTCCCCTTACTTTGGGAGTGGACCAGAGAGAAAATAAATTCCGTAGTATGTGAGATTATCTTACTGCATTTCTTAGTAGATATCAAATAGGTGCCAATAGATGGGGCTACCTCTGGTATCCTATATAATGAATCAACCAAAGTAATAATAACAATGCGACACCTTGACTCATACACAACATGTCGCCTCCATAAGTATGGTTGGTCTAATAGTACATCACAGACATCAACAGGTGCAACATCACACAATACCTCATCTGTAAAGGGCTTGATGTTGTAGGGAAGGAAGAACTTCTAGCGGACTCAAAGATCTCTTCCTCAGTGAAGCCACTCGATACTATACGGCTGTGGGTGTGGTGTAGTTGGTACATCCAACTACTTCATAGCCTCTGTTGAAATGAGGTTCTTTTGGCTACCACTATTGATAATGAATTGTAGTGGTGAACCCTTCACCCACATTTGTGAGTGGAAAAGACGCTCTCCCTCCTCTTGATTTTCGTGCTCTTCTGGATATTGGTGGTGCCAAAAATGGTGTTGGGCTCCACATCAATGATCTGCTTCCATTTTCTATTCCCCTTATCAGGTTTTGACTCAAGGTCAGAACATGCATATGATTTTGAAGCCTTTAACTTGGGCACTAGTGACTGCTTGGTTCAACACTCACTTTTGTTGTGGGTGGGGCTCTTATATAACTCACACCACTTTCATGTTTCCTTCTTTGAGTTTCTGTTGTTGTTCCTTTCCTGTGACTTCGACGGTTTGTCTTGGGTCACCCTGCCTTGTCTTTGACCTTTGTTCTTCGGATTTGCAGATCCAAAGTCTCACTTCTTTCGTTTAATCTTTTGTTTGATTTTGACAGTGTATCGGTACACCGTGCTGAGCGACGAGATGTTCAAGAAATCCATCTCATCCTGGATGTATCTATGTAGGCTCCCACGGTATTTGAGTACCAAATGTAGCTCAGAGTCCTTGATACCCAACTGTGTGAGAAGGGTATGAAAAATGTTTGTGAACTTTGGCACATATTAGTCCCTTCCCTGCCGCAGCATGGTCCACTTTATGTATTTGTCCTCATGGCTTTTTACAGGGTATCAGTGTTCCTTGATGGCATCCTAGAATGAATTCCAAGTGGGTGAGGCTAAAAATAGTGAGCCTGTACTTTCATCCTTCTGCTCGCAGTAGGTTTCCCACCAGTCCTTGATGTGGGGGACTACTTTGAGAAGAGCGAAAATAATATTTTCTCAACTGGAAAACTCATGAACATAAAAATACCCTTCTAGTAGATTTAACCATTTATTTATGGCCTCTGCATCTATCTGAGCCTCAAATATGGGGATTTGAATGTTAACCTATACCTTAAAGGGTGTGGCATTTTCAGAGTAGCTGTTCAAAGTTAATGCGACGGCCATGGGTAGCTGATGAACCCCAGAAATGGGCAATTGTATGGGCTCATTTTGCCTCTTATTTCGAATTAATCCACCATTCTCATTAGTTTATTGCATGCTTTTGAATATATTTATGCTAATATAGTGAATTGGATTAGTCATTTTGCCATGTAGTCTAATGTGCGATTTATGCAGATTTTTTGGACAATTTTGGACAAAGTCAAGGGATTTATGAGAAAATGGCACCCAAAACTCGAGGAAAATAGGGAAGAGGATTTGTAGGGGGGTGTCTCCTTCATTTATGACCCTTTTCCTCGAATCCTCCATCAGCAACTCGAAGCACAAAGGTCCACATTCCAAGGGACAGCTGAGCAAGTAAGGAAGGACTACTATTTATCTCTAGTTCTAGGAAGCCGAGCTCCTTGATTTTAGAAGGAATATTGGAGGACTCCATTTGTATAAATAAGGGGGCTTAGAGTCTCAGTAGGTTATCCAGTCATTAGTATAATTTTCGCACTTTTGTGCAGCACTTGTTCAGCTTATTTTCGAGTTGCTTTTTGAGAAACATTTATGTAATGTGACTATTATTTTTGCTAATGAAGATGAAATAGTTTTTGAACCAGCACTGATATATTTCAGAGGGCTTAAGCTCTTAACCCAAGCTTCCCAGCATCTCTTGCTTTGTACTTATATGTTTTTGCTTTAGTTCATGAGTTAATTTCTATTACATAGATTCATTTTACTTTGTTAGATTAAGTTGCTTTTGATGGTTTGCATAACTATTTTATGTTTCAGTTGCTCAAGTAGGTTACTGCAATGATAGAATAAGACTCAAAAAGGCCAACAACAAGCCCTGATTTCCTTTCTCCCTTCCCGGGACTATGATTTGAGGTCAAGGCACCACTGCTACCACCAAAAACACATTTTTGCTCTTCCATGCAACTGCTAGTGTGATGACATGATTCATAAAGATTGATGTATTGATTCAGATTCAGTTGCCTTCCCATTCTTTTACCATAGATCTCTCTACATGCTTTTTTTTTCAAAGGTTACTGTTCAACATTTTCTGTTTGCAGGTCCGAAATTAGGTTAAGCTAGAAAAAATTATGTTTTCATGATATAGTTAGTTCTTTCTTTGATCAGTTTTCATAAGTAGATGTGCAGATTTCTTGCAAGACACCTTAGCTCACCATGCATGCATAAAAAAGCTATAACCAGCTCACTTTTCATAGATTTCCCAAGTCATTCGCAACATTTCGCCAATCTGCCCTAATTTTTGCGTTTTTCTCTATAAGTTGTCCTCTTGCCATTTGAACAAATCCAACCATCATGTTCTTTCTTGATCTTCCCTGACAAGTTCTAGACACCTCCACACCTTCATCTAGCCTTCAGTTACCCTTTTTCATCATTTTTTCAGCTTCAAAACTCCAAAAATAACTCTCGGCCTCCTCTTGTAGATCCTCTTGTAAATCCCCTACAACCTCCTGTATAATTCCCTGTAAGTGGTTTTTCGAAATCCGATTGCAATGGAAGTCTTCAGAAGGGTACTAGGGGCTTATTAGGACTTCTCCACACCTTCCTCCACCTCTACAAAAGCCAGCTCCATATTTTTTCACCACCAAATCTCTGAACAACCACAACCAGATAAATCACAAGGATAATAATTTCACTTAAAAACACTCAAAAGCACAAAAATATGTTTCCTTCTCATTTCTTTTTAGAAGTAGCTTGAATAAATGAAATTTACCTTTTCAGTAGTCAATGGCACTCATTTCATCATTTTTCATCTCTTTTCCTGCAAAAGTAGGGTTAGTAGGTAAATTAGGGTTTGCTAGGGTTTGTGTTACATTTCAGTTTTCCTTCTCTTTCTACAAATAGAATAGCCTCTGTTGAGCTAGATTTCTTTCATCACAGTTAAAAGCTTCTTTTGGAAACTCATAAAAGTTGGATTTAGCTCCTAGTGATATTGCACCACCTGACGAAGTGATAGCCTGCAGTAAGAGCTAGTACTTGTGCATACATCACCATCGCTTCCAAGTTTGTTACGAATTACCGGGTTGATAAAAGTAAAGTAGGAATCCCTAGAAGTTGCAGCATTATTGCTACAATACTGGTGCTCACCATTTTTTGGTGTCGTTGCCAGGGAAGAGTCAGAGTATTTTGTGATTACCACTTTCTTCTATTTTTTACTGCAACATTCTGCTAAGTAGCTTATTTAAGCAAAAGTAGTGTAGTTGTTTCATTTCAATTTTGCAATTTCACTTTTGCAAAAGTAGATTAGACATTTCCCACTTTCATTTCAATTCTGCAAAAATATATTAGTCATTTTCTTGCCTTCATTTCAATTCTGCAATTTCCATTTTAGCAAAGTAGATTAGGCATTTCCTGCTTTTATTTCAATTATGCAATTTCCATTTCAGCAAAAGTAGATTAGCCCTTTCAATTCTGCAATTTCCATTCCAGAAAAGTAGATTACTTATTTCCTTGCTTTTATTTCAATTCTGCAATTTCATTTCAGAAAGTTCATTTCAGTTAGTTGCAATTTTTTATTCAATCCATTTCAGTTTTGCAGGTACAAGCAGAAAAAAAAAAACAAAAATGACCCAAAAAGAGATTTCTTTTCATGCCTTGGGAATAGATATAACTCAGGGAAATGCCTACCCAACATGCCCACCACATCACACAGTCCCCCTTCTCTCTTCTTCGGTGGTAGTGATCCAGAAGAACCTATAAGTAAACCCCTAGAGATATACGAAGATCCTATAGCAGAATAAGAGCAAGAAACCATTCTTCCTGAGACCATGGCTGAAAACAGAAACGTTAGAGGAAATGGAGAAAGAGTAGAGGGTACCATTCCCATCCGAGAGACTAATGAGGACACTAAAATGAAGAACGTAAGTACCTTAGCCTTACCTCACTTCAATGGGTTGACTATCGAAGATCTTGATACCTTTTTGTTTGAATTTGTTATTATCTGTCGAACCTATGACTATGTAGAAGACGAGCAGAAGTTGAAACTATTTCCTTCCACCCTCAAGGATTTTACATTGTGCTGGTTCATGGGGTTACCTAGCAACAACATCACAACTTCGGCTCAGATGCAGCAAGCCTTTAATAACAAATACCGGGACTACTATAGGTCAAAGGATACCAAGGAAGAAATCTTCTGAATGACCATGGGAAGCGATGAATCCTTGGAAGATTATGAAGAGAGGTTTCAGCTCAGTTATAAAAGGGCTAGGTGCACACTTGACCCCGAATCTCTGAAGATGGTCCTACTTAGAGGTGTCCCAGAAGACCTTCTAAATACCCTACATTTGCTGGCTCGGGGGGACATCTACCAACTACCTTATGAAGACATAAAGACTATGTTTAGAAACCATTCTAAGGTAGCCAGAAAGAGAGGGAGGGGAAGTCAACCCTTAGCTAGTACATCATCATTCAGTTCATCCCTTAGAGGTGAATTTGAAAATCTACGGGAAGATTTCAAGAGTGAGATGAGGTAGACTCTTGCCATGCAAATGGATACCTTGCATATCAAAATAAAACAAGAGGAAGCAGAGAGGGCTTTGGCCATCTTTTGTTGTAGATGCACCAGAAGGCATCCTGGGATCAAATTTCCATTGAACTCTATAGAACTATGTTCAGTCTGTGAAGAAGACCATTCTACAAATTAGTGCCCTTCCTTGCCCAAACTTAAAGCTGCATACCAGGGGGCCGAAGGAGCCACTGAACCACTCTATTTCATGAACCAGAGGAGGCCACATGGGCCTAGACCTTACTAGCACGGAATGTAAGGGACATCCCAGACATATTACAACCCCAATCAAACAACTTCCATGCCTTTTTGGGGTCCCCCTACTCATCCCTCCTGGTCCACAACCCCTCCTTGTTCATATCCATCTCAATACCATGCTCAACCAGCTGCTCATTCATTTCACTCTTATGCTCAGCCACAACCTCAGTGGAATGCACCTCATCAAGGGTGGAAGCCCCAGTATAACTATCCTCCTACTCTTTTGCCTCCACCACCTGCTCAACCACAACCATTGCCTCCTGCTCCACCAAGGCAACCCCAAATACCAGCTCAACCAAAATTGAACCCGAATAACAGAAGGGCCCAATAGATATATAGTTGGCAAACATAATGCCTGACCTACACTGTGGAGATTCAGGAAATTAACCTACGATCTGGGATGGTTCTCCCATATAACCAGTCTCACCCTAAGGAGGATGAGGAAGAAAAAGAGGAAAGTGAACCAAAAGCCACTCCACCCTTTCCTGAGAGATTAACTAGAACAACACAACCTACCCCAGAAGAAACTAAACTTCTGGGAGAATTGAAACAATTATGTGTAAAGATACCATTTCTCCAAGCCATAAAGGATGTGCCTATATACAACAAGATGATCAAGGAGAAGTGCTTCAGGCACCGAGGTAGGCGTAGGAGAGATGCTCCAACTATCAATGTCATAGGACAACTATCCAACCTAATGTTGGGGTAGGTAATTTGTCTGAAATATTTAAAGCCCAGAAGCCCTGTAGTCGATGTCCAAATAAATGGCACCATAATCCCCCACACCCTGATTGATCTAGGGGTTGCCATTAATGTGATGACCAAGGACACTATGCTCAAGCTCAACCTTCGGGGTTCCCTAAGAAAGACCACAACCATACTACAGTTAGCAGACCACTCCACCGTGACCCCCAAGGGGATTGTGGAAGATGTAATGGTCTCCATCGATTATGGGTAGTACCCTATTGATTTCATGGTTTTCCAACCAAAGGTAAAGCTCACCGAGTATCCTCTCATCCCGGGAAGACCCTGGTTGGCTACTGTAGATACCTACATCAGTTGTCGAGCTGGGAACATGACAATCAAGAATGGGCATATGTCCAAGCAACTATTCTTATATCCTCCTACCCAACCTTTGTTAGAACATGATTTAACACTCTGGTTGGAGGAGGAAGATGAGGATGAGTCTATTGTGCACCACTGTGTGCTAGAAGCTACCATGGGGGGGGGGGGGGCACAAACTGAGGATGATCTCATTGAAAAATTGATTCAGAATCGACCCCCTAGTGTGTTGCCATTAGAAGATCTGCTGGAAGAAACCTAAGCCAATCCTTTAGTTGATCTCTGTGTGGCTGACCCGACCTCTCTCCGAGTTAAGAATATGAAATTTGTCCCAGAAAGAACATTGAAGCTCAAATCATCCCTATCCACCTCTCAGGAGAAAGAACTATGTAGCTTATTAAGAAACCACTTGGATGCTTTTGCTTGGAGCTATAAGGAGATGAAGGGAGTGCACCCTTTAGTTTATACTCATGACATTTACATTAAGGAAGGTTGCAAACCAGTCAGATAGCCTTAAAGGAGGATGAATCCGACCCTTAAGGACATTGTCAAAGAAGAACTGCAAAAGTTACTAGATGCAGGATTCATCTACCCCATCTCTGACAGTGAATGGGTCTCTCCTTTGGTGCTAGTGCCAAAGAAAAATGGGATGTGGAGAATTTGTGTTGGTTATCGAGAACTAAACAAGGCCACCAAGAAGGACCATTTTCCTTTTCCCTTCATAGATCAAGTGTTAGATGGACTGGTAGGGAAGAAGTTTTTCTCCTTCCTAGATGGGTTTAGTGGGTACAACTGGATCCAAATCATCCTGGAAGACCAAGATAAGACCACTTTCACTTGTCCTTGGGGTACCTTTGCATACCGGGTCCTTCCTTTTGGAATGTGCAATGCTCCCGCCACTTTCCAGAGAGCAGTATTGAGTATATTTGCTGAACTGGTTCATGATGCAGTGGAAATCAATATGGATGACTTTACACCTTATGGTTCTAACTTCCAAGAAGCTTTGTCCAACCTAGGAGAATTTTTGGACAAGTGTATTAAAATCAACATTCCCTCTATCCTAAAAAATGTGAATTCCTGATGACTAAAGGGACAGTGCTAGGTCATGAAATCTCTCAGCAAGGATTATAGGTGGACCCCAACTAAATTGCCATCATCAAAAGGGTCCCACCTCCTCAAAAGGTAAGAGATGTTCGAAGTTTCCTAGGTTTAGTGGGGTATTATATAAGATTAATTAAGGATTTCAGTAAGCCAACCTCTCCATTGTTTTGTCTTTTGGGAAAAGATGTTGAGTTCATAGGTACTGACAACTATCAAGAGGCTTTGGATACCTTGAAAAGTAAACTGGTGACTTCCCCAATTTCGAGAGGTCCAAACTAGGCCCTACCTTTCCACATTCATACAGATGCCTCGAACAAAGCAATAGGAGCAGCCTTAGGGCATGTTGATGAGAAGTTGCCTTATGCCATATATTTTGTAAGTAAAAACTTGTCGAAGGCAGAATTAAACTACACTGTAACCGAAAAGGAGCTCCTAGCTATACTCCATTCCCTAAATAAGTTCAGATGCTACATGACCGACTATCAAACATTTGTACACATTGATCATACTGCAATTAGGTATTTAATGAGCAAACCAGATGTAAATGCTCACATTATTAGATGGTTTTTTTTATTGCAGCAATTTGATTTAACCGTTGTTGATAAGCTGGGTAAGGAAAATGTTGTTGTTGATATTTTGACTAGAATAGATATGCCTATAGGTGAAGAAGGAATGGCGGATGATCAAATGCTAGATGAACACCTATTTTCTATCTCAGTATTCTCCTCGTGGTTTGCTGATATAGCAAATTACTTGGTTTCAACATAGTTCCTGCCACACATATCCTCAAAGAGAAGAGCAAGATCGTGAGGAAAAGTGCTCCATTCACCTAAATTGGGGGCAATCTCTTCAAACTTGGTCCAGATTAGGTTTTGAGGCAATGTGTCGAGGAGGATGAAGTTTTTGACATTCTCCTAACCTGTCATGTTGGGCCCTATGGGGGCCATTTTGCAGCAAAGAGAATTCCCTTCAAAATCCTGCAAGCATGTTAGTATTGGCCCACTCTTCATCAAGATGTAAGGAGATATATCAACCAATGTGATCAATGTCAAAGGATGGGGAAACCTACTCCAAGGTGTGAGATGCCCCTGCAACCTCAAGTGATTTTTTAACCATTTGAGAAGTGGGGCATGGATTTTGTGTGTCCTGTCAATCCTCCTATGGAGCACTTGAAAGGTATGCTTTTGACAAACAATTCAGTGGCTTTTCAGTAATATTTGTAACCTTTTCCGCATTATGAATTTAAAGAGATAAAGAATTTTAACAAAATGTGTAAGAATTAACATGGGAAGCTCAATCATTGATAATTGTTGTTTTTCTATACAAAAAAAAGTGGAAGCAAGGAGTTGCCGTCCAAAATCGAAAACCAAAGGAAGAATAACTGCTGTCCCTCTAGAAGGGAACCAGATGCAAACGAGATCGAGCAAATCAAACCTGAATAACCCAGGAAAAGAAGGAGGGATACCAATTCGGCGAAAGAGGGAAAGAAAAGTAAAGGATTAACAGATTGGCAAATCCCTCAAGATCTCTAATCCTGAGGGATCGCTGTTTTACTTATCTTTGTTACCCAGATATCCCCATCGTTACTTTTATATAAAGGAACAGCATCGTTGAGCAAGGGGACTCCTGCTTTGTAATTTTCAGTTTCAGACAAAACTTTGATCATCGAGTCTCACTGAGACCTGGTTTATTATACATTTGTTGATGCGTTAATATAAAAGACTTGGTGTTTATTTCATCTTTGCATCTGGAGTAACCTAAGGCGGTGTACCATTGGCAGCTAAGGGCCCGGCTCCGAAGGACACTTGCTTTTGTATCATTATACTATGATTTACGCGTGGTTTGCTTATCTTTATTACTCGGTAATCTGATATATCTTTCATATGCTATGCTATGCTCTGTTACGATTAATACATTAATGGTTTTTCTCAGAAAATCCGTGTAATGACTCTGCACCGTATAATTGGATCTCTTCGGAGTTGAATCACATGTTTTTAATCTCAAACCAGCTATTGCTGTTACAGAGCGTCTGTGTGAATATTACTGTCAAGTGATTCATTTGAAATCCCGATTATTCGAATCTGAAAGTAATTTTACTCTGTTCAGAAACATAGTTATATTACCCTTAATTGTCAGATTACTATATTAATGCGAGGCGTGCATATATGGTTGATTATTGTTGTTCTATAATTCATCAATGAGTGTTGTTCCATAAAGTATATTCCATCCTGTTTGCTTGAGGAGAAAATAATGTTATATCAGAGTGTGAATAAGTTGGTCTTGACTCGCGAGATTTAGTTCTTTTGATTGCTGTTCCATTTACTGCTGTTCCATTTCCTTTTTGCTCTTCCATTTTACTTGTTGTCGTTCTATTTACTTTCTTTTTTTGTTTCGGTGTGAGAGAAGGTCTAAGGTTGTAGTGAGCCTTAGCAGATGTTGCCTAGCTCCCAGACCTATGGTCCATGCTCTAATTTCCTTTCTATCAGTTTCTAGAGGGATGGGTTATTGCTTTCGTACCCTTGACTGATAAACTGTCTTCTGTGGAGTAATTTAGTTATAGTTTAGCATTTGTTTACTTTTGTATTTTCTGAATGCTATACTACTAAGCATTACTCGAATGAATAGCCTCGGATTGAGTTACTCTTTGCAATAACAAAACCTTCCCGGATTGATTTATTAATGTAGGATAATTAGAGGTGCGGGAGACCCTAGTTATAGCTCTACATTTTGGCGCCATTGCCGAGGAAAGAGTATAGCCATTTGCCCTTTATGGAGTAGTGTGCAAATGCGCTAGGGGAGAGTTGGATTTTAAAAACGGAAGGTAGGAACCTGCGTACGGATTTAGCAGAATTGCTGGTTGAATAGGATTTAGTAGTTTTTTTAAGAGGGCATGACTAAGCAGAAAAAGCCAGAAAAGAATATCAAACCTCCATCCAAACCCGAAAAAGACAAAGGGCCAGTGACCCTTGGCCGAACAACCTTCACAGATGAAATCTAGAAGAAAACTGAATCTTAGCCGTCGGTAGGCCCCATAAAGATTAATTCTAAATAGCCTACTAGTTCCCTTCAGGCCACAGCATCACCATCTGGAGCCTTTGCTGAGGTGCATAGTCAGACTGATGAACATGACTTTCAAGAAATTGAAAATTCTGTTTCAGAACGACTGCAGGAAGGGAATCTAAGAAACCTTTGTGAAGGACAAGGGGAAACATGGGAAATAGGAGAGCCAAGGTCTCCTCCTAGGATAATCCAGCCGTTAAATAGCCCAGATAAGGGGAGCGCGGTAAAAATTATTATTGAAGGCACCCCATTCCCTCAGATAGAAATTCCAGATAGGGGAAGTGTTATTAAAACAATCCCTACCAAGGTCGTTCCTTCTCAACCTAGGAATACCCTCCTAGAAATCCCGGAAGGTTATTGGCATATATTCGATCCTATGGCGCAGAATCAACCAAATACTCAAACTTCTACATTGCAATGTCCTATAGTGGATTCCGCAGCAAATGCACCCATGAAAGTGATCCCTCTTCAACACATCCCTTCATTTCATGGACTTACATCAGAGGACCCTGATGCATTCTTATTTGAATTCGATGTGCTATGTAGGGGATATGATTACATCACTAACCCCCAGAAATTAAAGTTGTTCCGCTCCACTTTGAAAGGGGCGGCTCTAAGATGGTTTATGGGTTTAGGTGGTGGAGTCATAAATAACTGGGAACAAATGAAAGAATCTTTCCTAAAGAAATATCAAGATTACTGTAGGTCTAGAGAACTAAAAGATGAAATTTTCCAAATGACAGCTAGACCAAATGAAACTTTAGAAGAATACGTAGAATGTTTCCAGTATAATTTACATAGATCCCCCTATGCATCACTACCTCTGCCTGATAATGTGTTGAAAACTGCATTGATCAGAGGCATGAAAGAATAGTGGATTGAAACATTAAATATCATGGGAAAAGGGGATATTTATCAAGAGAACTTTGCTGACATCATTGATTTATGTATCAGGAGTTCAAGAGGAAGCACAAGGATAGAACCAGCAGAATATGATCGGTTTGTCAGAGATAACAAAATATCAACAGAAGGAGTAACACGTGTAGAACTTGGAAATT
>APFE030129323.1:42136-72550 GCA_000404065.3 Pinus taeda
TTCCTGGATGGCTTCAGTGGATACAACCAAATTCAAATTTCCCCTGAAGACCAAGATAAAACTACCTTTACTTGTCCTTGGGGAACGTTTTCCTATCGAGTTCTACCCTTCGGCCTATGTAATGCTCCTGCTACATTCCAAAGGGTTGTCCTTAGCATCTTTGCATATTTAATAAATGATGGACTTGAGGTGTACATGGATGACTTTACACCATATGGAGATGATTTTGATCCAGCTTTAGATACTCTAGAAAAAGTCCTACAACGTTGCATCGCTACCAGGCTTTGCCTAACCCACGAAAAATGTTATATGATGATGACATAAGGGTTCATTCTAGGACACTATGTTTCAGCAGCTGGCATCTAGGTAGACCCAACCAAAATCCAAATACTTTTGCTTATCCCCACCCCCACTACTCAAACAGAGGTACGCAGTTTCCTTGGATTTTCTAGGTATTATAGACGATTTATAGAACATTACTCACATATTGCTGCACCTCTATATGCTCTAACTGGTAATGTTGATTTCTTGTGGACAGAAAAATGCGACCATGCTTTTAAAGAATTAAAGAAGCTTGTATCAACAGCCCCAGTCCTTCGAGGACCAAACTGGAATTTACCATTACAAATCTCATATGATTCCTCGGATGCAGCAATCGGTGCAGTCTTGGGGCATGAAGAGGATAAAAAACCATATGCTATCTACTATATCAACAAAAATTTATCCTCTGCCAAAATTGAATTATACTATCACTGAAAAAGAATTCCTGGATGTAATACATGTTGTTAATAAGTTTAGACACTATATCACAGGCTATCCCATTATGTTATATACAGATCATTCTACTATCAAATATTTGGCAAATAAACCTGTTACAAATGCTAGAATAACCAGATGGTTGATCTTATTGCAAGAGTTCGATATCATAATCAAGGATCGACCTAGCAAGGAGAACCCTGTAGCCGATTTTCTCTCACGAATACCAAAATCAATTGAAACAGCAGTAGTGGAAGATCAATTTCCTGATGAGAACCTGTTTGTTGTTGTTGTTCGAACACCCTGGTATGCTGATGTCGCCAATTACCTTGTAGTAGGTAATCTACCAAAACACTTAACCCCTCAGGAACGTAAGCAGATTGTTCAGAAGAGCACTTGATTCTCGTGGATTGGGGGCTATTTGTTCCACATAGGGGCAGACATGCAAATTAGGAGATGTATTCGACAAGATGAAATTTTCGACATTTTAAAAGCCTGTCATGATGGACCATGCTGGGGACACTTTATTGAAAAGAGAACAACACATAAAGTATTGCAGATAGGATACTATTGGCCTACAATTTTCAAGGATGTGAAAAAAATTTCCCAAGCCTGTGATAGCTGCCAGCGAGCAGGACGACCTGGTCAAGCCGACGAAATGCCTCTGAGACCACAATTAGTCATTGAGCCATTTGAATGATGGGCTCTTGATTTCATTGGGCCCATTAATCCATCATCAAATCAGAGAGCATACATTCTGGTGGCGACAGACTATGTTACTAAATGGGTCGAGGCCAAATCATTGCCTAGAGCTACAGAAGATTTTGTAATACAATTCTTGTTCCATTTGTTTGTACGTTATGGACTTCCAAGAGAACTAATTACAGATGGAGGACCACAATTTGTTGGAAATAAATTAGCTGCAACACTTAACAACTATCATGTCCAGCATAAGATTACTACCCCATATCACCCACAGGCGAATGGGCAAGTAGAAAGTAGCAACAAGGTAATAGAATGAATTTTAACAAAAACCATTGCATCGCATAGGCGTGATTGGGCCGCCGGATTACCTGAAGTATTGTGGGCTTATAGAACCACATGGAGAAGTACCACAGGCTATTCACCCTATCAATTAGTGTTTGGAAAACAACCTATCTTCCCCATATAATTCGAAATCCAAACGCTACGAACTGCACAGGAAGTCGGCCTAGATCTAAGTGAGGCACAAATCAATCGATTACAGCAGATTAATGAATTGGACGAAATCAGGCTCTCTGCATTACAAAATATAGCACTTATTCAACAACAATGAGCTAAATGGCATGATGCACTTATCAAGAACAAAGTCTTTCACGAACGAGACTGGGCTCTATTATATGACTCTCGGTTTCAGGACTTCCCAGGGAAACTTCAGACTCGATGGTTAGGACCATACGAAATCCAGAAAGTACATGATAATGGGACACTCACTTTGATCAAAATTGACGGTTCTGGATATGCATTCAAGGTAAATGGCCACCGAGTTCGTCTCTATCAAAAGCCACTCACTCAGGAATCCTTCTGCCAGCAGCTACGTCAAGACACTGATATGGAAATTTTAGGAGGGGAAGAAAAATCTTCCTCACCTATAATTTAGTAAGGAATTCATTTTTCTATAACTTGTACATAACTTCTTGTATATATGTTTTCTTGATCTTTCTTCTAATTTTTGCATTTTGAGTGTTCTTGTTGTTCCTTTTTCAAAAGGAACAACACTTGTGTGTTTCTACTATTCCTTTTCAAAAGGAACAACATTCAAGTGTTTTTGTTATTCCTTTTCAAAAGGAACAGCACTTGTGTGTTTTTGCTGTTCCTTTTCAAAAGGAACAACACTAGTGTGTTTTTGTCGTTCCTTTTCAAAAGGAATAGCACTTGTGTGTTTTTGCTGTTCCTTTTCAAATGGAACAACACTTGTGTGTTTCTGTTGTTCCTTTTCAAAAGGAACAACATTCGTGTGCTTTTGCTATTCCTTTTCAAAAGGAACAACACTTGTGGGTTTCTGTTGTTCCTTTTCAAAAGGAACAACATTCGCGTGTTTTTGTTGTTCCTTTTCAAAAGGAACAACACTTGTGTGTTTTTGCTGTTCCTTTTCAAAAGGAACAACACTTGTGTGTTTTTGCTGTTCCTTTTCAAAAGGAACAACGCTAGTGTGTTTTTGCTGTTCCTTTTCAAAAGGAACAGCACTTGTGTGTTTTTGCTATTCCTTTTCAAAAGGAACAACACTTGAGTGTTTCTGCTGTTCCTTTTCAAAAGGAACAACATTTGAGTGTTTCTGCTGTTCCTTTTCAAAAGGAACGGCATTTGAGTGTTTCTGTTGTTCCTTTTCAAAAGGAACAACACTTGAGTGTTTCTGCTATTCCTTTTCAAAAGGAACAGCATTCGTGATTTTCTGTTGTTCCTTTCAAAGAAACGACATCCCACGTATTTGTTTGCATGGATTCTTCTCTGAGGAACACCATCAGCATGTTTTTGCTCTTATTAAGGATGCTTTGCACCCATGTTCTCCCCAGTCTTTAAGATACAACTATGGACTTATGGAATGAACATAAATCATGATATATCGAAGTCAGCAGATCATAAATCGCTATCTTTATAAAGCCTAGTATTGATAAGAGGACAAGAGGGGGGACACACTTACTTTTCATCTTCGTTGTCATTGTCTTATTACCAGTGCTCGGGTTGGTGATCTTTATCATGACGATTTTCCTAAAATTCTTTTTTGATTATTACCTAGGAGTAAGAGCAGAGGATTTATATCTGTCTATTGGGATGATAAGACTTCTTCCACCATTCCCTGCTCTTAAGGAGTGTGGAACCACCCTTATGTGTAAATAAATAAAAAAGTGCTCTGCAAAAAGAAAAAGAAAATATGAATTATCAATTGTCAAATGTAGGATAGGGGGTCTCATCGAGAGCCAGCCTACCATGATCATAAGGATGGAAGCGAAGTGGCATTCCCATTATGGCCACCACACCAGGGATATGGTCCAAAGGTATGCTAAATAAACAAAAATTGGAACAGGGGGTCTCATCACGAGCTGGCCTGGCCACGTTTCGTACCTACCTTGTGAATGGCATTATGGCTATCTGGTTACCAAGCCAGCACAATGGCCTACATTTTGACAAAGCACTCTTCAAAATACACACAAAGGATCATGGTTCTGGGGGGTGAAATAAACAACTCTGCCAAGTTTATGAACACCTGTTGGCAGCAGAGCTCTCTTAATGACATTGAAATCATAATGGTTACACCAACATGTATGATATCAATACTTTTTCATCTCTTATATCCTTTGAATAGATCATATTTTATGCCCTGACGTATATATCGCATGAATACTCATTAACACCAATCATGGCAACGGAACTAACAATGACCGCTGGAGATTTCGTACGCTTGACAGACGTCCCATCCCTCGGCCTCTCATTATATCACGCAGGCTCTTATGTAAAACGCGATCTACCTTTTTGCCTCGATTTCGGTATTTCGTTGTTTTTCTAAAACATGGCATAATTTCATATGCTATTTCTTTATGACTTGATTTCTGAATGGATGCTGCTCCTCTATTTGGTGACTGGGGACAACCTATCAGATCGCGGGGGGGGGAGGTAACCTCATTACTCCATAGACTACGTGTCAGCACACCATTCGGGCAAGATAATGTACGAAGGTATGGCATGGTTTAACAGTATGATAATTCTATTTTATGGAAATTTCCGTCCACGATCCTTTTTTTGTTGCATGCTCTGTGTTCCTTTCCAAAAACTTTGCGACGATCACCCTCTCTGTGTCTCAAATAGCACAGGTAGTTGCTGATCCATTAAGAATTTTGAGTAGAATCATGGGGGGAAAGACAATCCGAAGCGAACCTCAAGAGTTGACAGTCCGCTGCTGCCCGCGAAGTCCTGAAAAAGGCAGGGTGGCTAAATTATTTCAGTCGCCTACGAGAATCGAATGAAGCAGTGGCGTTGGAATTCCTGAAAAATTTGCAGGAGAACTACTCCATAGTAAGAGAAAGATGGATAGCGGTCACTGATGATATTATTGCAGAAGTCTCGAGACTACCAGCTGCCGGACCTGTATGGATGCTGAAGAAAGAAAGACTACAAAAGGTTATGGAGATTTTCCAGGATGAAGGCCAAAGCTTGACAGTCAAAGGGAAGGGAGTTCTACCGGAAACGTTAGGGGAACCCTGGACGGAGTTAGCAAAGATAGTGCAGAGCTACATCACTTGTGAAGGAAGGAAAGATGTGGTAAGACCACGTCATCTGAAACTCTTAGCTGTTTTGAAAGGAAAATGTTCTGTAAATCTCCCTGCACTCTTAAATTTGTTATTACATGATGCGGCCCGAAGCCTGAAAAAGGCACAGCACATAGAAGCAGTTGTTAGCCACCATCGGCTGATTCGATTGATAGTGAGCCATAGTCTCACTCAACAACAAAGCAGCTGGGAGGAGCTCATCGAAATGGTCGAAGGGGGATTGGCTGCACCACCCCCAAAACCTTAACATTCCTCCAGCACGCCGGAACGATCAGAGAAACACAGGGAATTGGCAGTAGAAAAACATGTTCCTCCAAAATGAAAACAATCCTCTAATACACCAGAACGACCAGAGGAACCCAAAGAATTGATAGCAGAGAAACACGTTGCTGGTACACCCGAACAACCTGAGAGACCAAGGAAATCAGCCCGGCTGGCCCGGATATGAGGAAGGCTGGAAAAGATCTAGGGAACCACTACCTAGCTAATCGAGATTACGGATGAACCTCCAGAACCGGAAGGAGGACCTTCCGAAGAAAATGCTAAGCAATCAGGGGCCGAGGCTGAGCAGCTTGGAGAAGGAGTTGAGGAAGGGGACGAGCACTCTGGGATAGAAACAGAAGTTGAACACTCCAAGGCAGCCACCGAGCAGGTCAATCAAGAAGAGGAAGTAGTACAGCCAGGGGGAAGCCCGCTGCAGGACCCTGTGGGTGAAGAGGAATTGGCAGCAGTCCTGGCCAATATGGGGGAGTATGGCCAACCCTCCAGCATAGCAGGCATCCCTGGCGGACCCTTGGAGGAAGACATACCTGAGAAAGTGCATGCAGAAAAGGCAGGAGAAGAAAACCTGCGCGTTTATGATGATGAAATAGGAGACACTAATCAGGAACAATCTGTTCCCAAGACACCAGAAGAAATTCCAGATGGGAAAGGAGCATATTAAGGGCCAGTCAGAAACCCTCTGCCGAAGCAATAGAAATTAAGAAATTAAGGAGGAAATAACAGAGGTTGCTGGGCACTATAGCCAAGCTCCGACAACAAATTCGAATTCTAAAAGCCAACCTGAGGATACAAAGGACCGCAAGGAAAAGAAAGAGGACTACTGCAGCAAAATCTCGTAGGACAAGAAGACGACAGACCTATAGCCGCTCTGTTGGTCAAAACCTCATTAGAAGACCTATTGCCAAAGAACAGACTGTCGTTCCAAATGACATTGAAGAACAGACCATTGTTCCAAATGATATTGAAGAACAGACTGTTGTTCCAAATGACGTTGAGGGACAGACTACTGTTCCATCTGACCCTGAAGAATGGATGGACATTCCAATTGAGGTAGAGGAACAGCAAGAGGCTTTGACGACAGGGGGACCACAACAACATTTCATTCGTGTTAAGAAAGAAAAAGAGAGCAAGAAGACCCAAACAGAAGCACCATCCTCAGGGGTAATTCGGGTTCTAAACTCCAAGCAGCATAACAAAAAGGTCCAGGTAAAATTCCCAGCCTCTATGGCTCTATGGAAAAAGGATCCAAAAACAAGGACCCTGCACAAAATGATGAAGCAAGCTCAGCAAGAAGTTGAACAGCTGAGAGAACAAACAGTCCCCCGGGAGAAATACGAATAACTACAACAGCAACTTCTGGATATTAGTCAGTCCGAGAGCCAGGCCTTTGAAGGATGGCAAAAGGAGCAAGAAAAGGTTGCCAAGGTAACTCGTCGATTAGATATTGTTATTAAGCAGATGGACATTGTGTGTTCCTTGTATAATGACGTTTTGACTTGTAGGGCCCCTGCTAAAAATTATGCTTTATTTTTTCTTGAACGATATTTGCGATTGAAAATAAAAGCCGTTAGGGCAAGTGCCCCTATCCACATCAATACTGTTAATGATTTTATAGATTGTTGCAAGCATTATGGAATTAAGGTTCAAATATTATTGTGCGAATTTTACTTGCACAACCTCGTGCTAGACCAGCAAATTGATTTAAATCCTGGCCCTTTTGTTGGCGACATACAATTGCAAGCCTTCATTTCATTTGGGGTTAATCAGCTGAAATGGCTCAGAGCTTATAACACCTTTTAGAGACAGGAGAATAGCCTAGACTTATGGGTACGAGCCAAGCCTAAAGATCCAGTGACGCTATGGAGAGAGCATAGGAGCCTTATGAGGACCCCGGGTGTCATCGAGATATTAGGACCCATGCACGAAGACATGATCCGACATAGTCTAGAATATTTTCTGACTATTAAAGACCTTGCCATCGATGCTGCAAAATTCCGATACCAGACCTCTAGCCCAAACATCCAGCTCAGGGAACCATTCAAATACGAGAATTTTGAGCTGGCTGCTAGCCGATTGAACCTTTATGGGGAACGTATTTTTCAAGCAGGGCCATCCTGGTTGGGGTATCGATTTCGTAGTCCAATTATTTGGCACCCTGCACCTGGATATCAGGCCTTGCATGAAATGTCTGCGGATCAAATAAATCAGTTCTTTGATAATCTAGTTGCTCATCATGGTTGTCAGCCTCCTCATGAGATTCCCTCTCCGGCATATTCTCTTACCGCCTTGCATGTCAACTATAATGTTTTCATGAGGGCATGAAACATGGTAAGCAGGGGGTGTGTGGAGCACTTGAAAGGTATGCTTTTGACAAACAATCTAGTGGCTTTTCAGTAATATTTATAACCTTTTCCGCATTATGAATTCAAAGAGATAAAGCCTTTTAATAAAATGTGTAAGAATTAACATGGGAAGCTCAATCATTGATAATTGTTGTTTTTCTATACAGGGAAAAGTGGAAGCGAGGAGTTGCCATCCAAAAGTGAAAAACAGAGGAGGAATAACTGTTGTCCCTCTAGAAGGGAACCAGATGCAAACGAGATCGAGTAAATCAGAGCCGAATAACCCAGGAAATGAAGCAGGGATACCAATTCGGCTAAAGAGAGAAATAAAAGTAAAGGATTAACAGATTGGCGAATCCCTCAGGATCTTCGATCATGAGGGATCACTGTTTTAATTATCTTTGTTACCTAGATATCGCCGCCGTTACTTTTATATAAAGGAACAACATCGTTGAGCAAGGGGACTCATGCTTTTGTAATTTTCAGTTTCAGACAAAACTTTGATCATCTAGTCTCACTGAGACCTGGTTTATTGTACATTTGTTGATGCATTAATATAAAAGACTTGGTGTTTATTTCATCTTTTCATCTGGAGTAACTTAAGGCGGTGTACCATTGGCAGCTAAGGGCCCGACTCCGAAGGACACTTGCTTTTGTATCATTATACTGTGATTTACACGTGGTTTTCTTATCTTTATTACTCGGTAATCTAATATATCTTTCATATGCTATGGTATGCTCTGTTACGATTAATACATTAATGGTTTTTCTCAGAAAATCCGTGTAATGACTCTACACCGTATAATTGGATCTCTTCAGAGCTGAATCACATGTTTTTAATCTCAAACCAGCTATTTCTGTTACAGAGCGTCTGTGTGAATATTACTGTCAAGTGATTCATTTGAAATCCCGATTATTGGAATTTGAAAGTAATGTTACTCTGTTTAGAAACGTAGTTATATTACCCTTAATTGTCAGATTACTATATTAATGCGAGGCGTGCATATATGGTTGATTATTGTTGTTCTATAATTCATCAATGAGTGTTGTTCCATAAAGTATATTCCATCGCGTTTGCTTGAGGAGAAAATAATGTTATATCAGAGTGTGAATAAGTTGGTCTTGACTTGCGAGATTTAGTTCTTTTGATTGCTGTTCCATTTACTGCTGTTCCATTTACTGTTGTTCCATTTCCTTTTTGTTGTTCCATTTTACTTGTTGCCGTTCTATTTACTTTCCTTTGTTGTTTTGGTGTGACAGAAGGTCTAAGGCTGTAGTGAGCCTTAGCAGATGCTGCCTAGCTCCCAAACCTATGGTCCATGCTCTAATTTCCTTTCTATCAGTTTCTAGAGGGATGGGTTATCACTTCCGTACCCTTGACTGATAAACTGTCTTGTGTGGAGTAATTTAGTTATAGTTTAGCATCTGTTTACTTTTGTATTTTCTGAACGCTATACTACTAAGCATTACTCGGACGAATAGCCTCAGATTGAGTTACTCTTTACAATAAAAAAATGTTCCCGGATTGATTTATTAATGTAGGATAATTAGAGGTGTGGGAGACCCTAGTTATAGCTCTACAAAGCTTATCCTCCATTTTAGGATAAACTTCCTGAAGAGGGACATCGTAGATTTTCCTATCAAAAGGCACACTGTGAGAGCTAGTCGCTAGTTAGAAAAAAGGTTACCAACATGGATTTGTCTACTAAAAGTAGCACTGGACTTGCCAAAGAAGGTTTTCAACAATTTCTTCATAATTTCTTCAAGGCAAGTATTATTATTCCTTCAGAGATGCTTCTGAACATGTTTCATGGTGAATAAATTGTTTTTGACATCTTTGATCACTTTGTGACACTTGCAACATTGACGACACAAAGTGAGACACTTAGGATATGAGACTGGGAATGAAACAAAATATTTTATAATAGATTCCCCCTAAAGCATGAAGACAGAATGGGAAGTGATGAATGAAATGCTTTACAAATCAAGGCAAGGACTTTGGAGAACCATCGTCAGGAGACCTATAACCCAAACATAATACAATATATATCATATCTCTGACGTAAGTATGTTGTAAGTGTAATCATTTAACAATGCATAGATCGACATCATGGGCATGACCATCTGACTAGAAATAATCATGTGCATGGATCCATGACAAGGAAGCAACCATATGAACAAAAGGGATGATGTGTATGCATCCATGACATGAGCATAACCATCCGAATAAGAGGGATCATGTGTATGAATCCACAACATGGGCGTAGACATATGAATAGAGGGGATCATGTGTACAATCATTAATACTTAATAAATCCACGTAGCCTAGATCTCTGAGATGAAATCTAGGTTCTTCATCATTGGCTCGGCCTAACCAAATTACAAATCCCACCATGTGAATAGATGTGTTGGAGTACAACATGGTGGAAAACTACCTGATTTCAGTCAATGATGAAAAATGTTAACAGGCACAATAGAAGCCACCAATAATGACGATGACTCTCAAGGTACAACAACACAATCGAAGAATATGAACAAGGAAGCTAAATTAGAACATTTGCAGAATCATTTGATCGAAGGCTATTGATGTGAACATATCGTTGAATGCAAAGAACCTACGATTGAGGCATGAAAGCTCTAAGGTACTGAAAGGGAGTTTCTAGATAATTTTCCTGGGTAATGAACTAGAGTTGACAAGAAGTGATCAATAGAAGGAGGGCAATAAGATTTCCCACGTCATCGAAACGAAACATAGGATTTTGTAGAGTTGGAAAGAGTGATTCAGGTTTGTTGCAGAAATGTCAAACTAGGTATAAGTGGTTTGAATTACATATCGGACTTCTCTTGAACATATCGATGACACGACTCTA
This sequence comes from Pinus taeda, assembly GCA_000404065.3. Lineage (NCBI taxonomy): Eukaryota > Viridiplantae > Streptophyta > Pinopsida > Pinales > Pinaceae > Pinus > Pinus taeda. Next base: position 52,691 of record APFE030129323.1, read on the forward strand.
GAATCTGGTAGAATTTGACTCAACATAGGATCAGAGGTCATGATGAAAATAGTATATAATCAAATGAGAGACAAATGGATTCCCAAAACTAAGTAAGGTAGGTGATGAAGTGAGGATAACTCAAACTCGACACAAGATACAAACAATTGTGATGTTCAAGAGCGACATGCTACCTTTATTCAAAATACTAGATATTTGTTTACTTCCATTTTCCCCCACTATTTCTACCGAGTACCTCATTATTTTTGATATCAATCTTGAAGAGGATAACATATTCTTATTGTATAAGTTCATCTTTAGGATGAATCCATCCTAGTATTTTTATCAAACCCAAGGAAGGAGTAGCTTAGGTTTCTCATGGTGGCAAGTCCTTCATCGTTTTAGTTCTACGAGTCTGATGAAGGGGTGACTCGACATCTTTTTCATGTTTAGATATTTTGAAAGAGAGTAAAAAAAGAAAATCTAGAGGTCCCTATTCGTAGATATCCTCTCTACTCCGAAAATGTAGAAAATAATATTCAAGAGAACCTCTTAGCCATGTGTGACTAATTTATTCATTTTTCTTACCCTAGTCTATCTTAGTCCAGAATAGATTAAAATTGTACTGAGTAGATGTATTTTCATTTACTTTAACGAGTTATAAAATACAAGTTCTCAACAATATTTTCACATTTTTGGACTTTGAAAAGAGCTGAAAGGGGACTCCCCCTGGACAAACGAGTGGTATAAAAGGATCGCAACTAGTTTTGGTCAACTAGTTTTGGTCAAGATGTATTGGATTAAAACATGTAAAGGTGAAGAGCCTACCTAAGAATACCACTCATCATAGAATTTCCTCGGGCAAGGGTAAAACAACCAAGTGAAATTGTATGATCGTCCAAAGAGATGGCGACGATGGAATGGAAAAATTAAGGCTCATCTAGCAAAAACATCCTGATAAAGACAACACTCGCAAGAGGGAAAGTGGGAATGGTTTAATTTTTATATAATCTTGAAACATGGGAAAATATGCTTGATTATACTTGAATATGGTTTCATTTTTTCACAATATTGAAACATGGGAAAAAAATATGCTCGCATTTGGTTTCATTTTTAGACAAGATTGAAACAGAAACAAACTATGCTTGGGATTGGTTTCATTTTTACACAAGCTTGAAACAAATGTAAACTATGATTGGTTTTGGTTTGCATGCCCTCAAGATAATGAATCAATTCGAGGTACATGCCCTTGAAGCTTCATTTCATGCACCTAAGTAGACTACTGGTTACTAATAGGTGGATAGAATGAAGGTCCACTTACGAGATCAAGTGAATGAATCAACTGGGAAATTTAACAAGATCTAGTCAAAGACTTGTATTGGAAGGGGATTTCTTTAATTTTTTAGTGAGCTTGACACACGAAAAGAACCATGCTCATGACACCTTGTTTCATTTTTTAATGAACTTGACACAAGGAATTTTGCTTATGGAACCTTGTTTCATTTTTTAATGTGCTTGACACAAGAAAAGAACCATGCTCATGATACCTTGATTACAGACTATAAGAGGTCATATCTTCCAAGAGGTTGTCATTGGATGGGAGAAAAATTCTCTAGAACAGATACATGCCAAGTGATCTAATGGAAAGACCAGGTTTCAATGCCCCCAGTACGTGATTCACTATATCACTAACTAGATCATAAGTATATGCGGGGATAGAATAGGTGGTGACATAATTAACCTATGGTAGAGATGATACCACTTGCATATAGGGGCCATTTAGGGACCATTTAGGGAATATGATTGATCAGGAGTCAAATTAGGACCAACGAATGAAAGTTGATCAATGGCCACAATTCTTCTTTCATGCGTGAAACATATGACACAACAGAGAGAAGAGGCGAGAGCTCCCATAACATTAACATAGTCATGGCTATAGAGAAAATTAAAATCCAAAAGGCCTTGGAAAACCATCATGTTGAGATAGATGATTTTGCCTCCCAAAGTAATAGGAAAATTTAGAATGATCCCTAAGGGTTGACTAGTTCCTATGTTAAAAGCTAATAGATTCTAGGTAACGTGCACAAATTGTATAGTACCTAAACTTTTCCAAGTAGTTGAGGACACAATACTAACAAATGAACCTTCATATATGATTATGCTAGGTACCTATATATTATAAGCCTTTACTATGATCTGAAAGGGCACATAGGAAGGAAGATGATATCCTGACAGTCGACTCCAATCAAAGAAAGTGACTAAAGTACATGAAGAGGGTTCCATTAGAATGTGAGGAATACCCTCTTGTCTTATGGGAATAAGAGGGACCCCATTGTACCATGGGAATAGGAGGATCACCCCCCTGTACCATGGTTACAAGAGGATTGCCGCTAATTCTTTGGAATCAAAAGAAACTAAAAGAACTTGAGCAATACAAAATTCACTCTTTATAGGATAGATACAATCAACTTAAAGAAGAATTGGGTCAACCATTTTTTTGACCAATGTTTGGTCAAAAACTGACTCATGAGATTCGCCTTCGGAGAGATTGGGGTTGACCAGAGATGAGTTCTAATCAATCACTTTATCAACTAGTGGAGGATCAAGAGAAATATTTTGATAACCGGTCACAAGATGAGGTTGATAAGTCATAAGGTTATCCAACATGTTAGAGGCTTCATCCATATAAGGAAAAGGGTTAATAGGATGATGCCATTCATATAACCTACAGGGAAATTTGTATTTTGCCTTTTTCCCATGGGCTTTATTGTCACGAGTTGAAGGTTTATTACCAACATGATCTCCAGAGGCTGATGACAAAGGTCAATGTGAGCTTGTGGAACACACTTCTAATATATTGGGAATATTAGGAAATTATCAAATAATGTAGTCACCCTTACAAAGCTTTCAAGGGGATTTCACTTTACAGGGTTAATTGGAAGCTTTTTCAACATTAGTTGCATCTATTGCAATGGTCACTTGGTTAGCCCTTTACTTATTTTTCTTATTCTTATCCACCTAGTTACTAGCTTATAAGATTTCACTAGAAAAAGAGGAAGAACAAGAAGAAGACCAAAGAGGCAAAGAAGGCAAAGAGTCAACTTTAGGCTCAACTGGAGGTTGATACTATTTAGGTGGAGGAGAGTGCAGTTGAGGAAAAGTTTTGACATTTGCAACCATAGAGGTCAAAAATAACCAAACTTGCAAACCAATGGTAAAACCAGGGAGGGAAAATGTTTCCATATAGGGAGAACTACAATTTCCAAAAGAAGTAAAAGGACCATGATTCCCATCAAAGGGGTTTCCATAGTTGGTGAACTCAAGAGCTGTTTCCATTAGTCTCAACCTGAGACCTACTAAGGAGTATTTCCATAGGAAAAATGTTTTTCCACGGTCTATTAATTTATTTTAGAAATTAGCAAAAATAAATCAAAAGGGGTAACTAGAAATAAACATTTACCAAGCAACCATGAACTGCAATATACAACTTGGCGAACCAAGGACTTAATGTATGACAACCAATCTACTTGAATGTTTTTTTCGATGTATCACATTATGAAACATGAAAGACTCAATTACCTATGGATGGATAACAGACTATTCGGGATTCCCAAAATATATGAGATGGAATGTGGGAGTGCAATTCATAGTAGTGTTGTCTAATGTGTCATCGTTTTATGAGAGCGTTCCCATATACTTACCATGTGTGGAGTGCCTCCAATATAGCCGAAAGTATTGGAGAACGGTCCTATACACTTCCGTACATGGAACGAGATTTCACCTCTGGGATATAATGCTAGAAAATAATGATAATTCCCATGTTTAACGACACCGGAACACATATCTAGCATAGACCTCTAAATGATTTTCATTAATGTTCCAAATGATTCCTAGGTTAATTGAGGTAACTTTTAACTTGATCTTGGATTAAGTTTCAGTTTTAAGGCTTAAAGATATATTTCACCTAAACAAACCTATGATGCAACTAATATGATCAAAAAAGATTATTTTCATTTCGATGAAAGCTGTCTAGTTTAGGGGAAAAAATGCAAAAATTGATGCAACAACCAATTATGCAATAACCAAATCTTCCTAACTATAATTTTCACTTTCACTATTCCAATGCACCTACCAAAAGTAAAATGATTTTCTTTTTACTTTTATTCTCAATGGATGAAAAGGTACTTTTCAGATTTCAATAGTAAGCAATGTAATCTATGCTCAATGATAATCCCAAAAGTGGCTTTCCATTGCAATGTAATCTAATGCAATTCAAAAAGTAAACTTTAGATGAAATCTAAGCAAATGAAAATGCGATCTCTTTTATGGTTCTTAAAATAACTAATAATTATTTAATGAATAACAAGTATTCCTTCCGCAAATACAAGTAGCAAACAATAAATCTAAATGACCTAAAGCCTGAACTAGAATTCGCTTTCACTACTTCAAACAATGGGATGGGCTTTTGAAAACCAATAAGAAATCAATAAAATTAATGGAAATTTCTATGCAGACAGGGCAGAAGAAAACTTTTGAGATCAAGACACATTGGAACTTTTTAATAATAACCTCAAAAATATCATTTTTTGGATCACCTCTACTTTTATGGTCAATATCTGTGTTGATAAGGTGGATCAACACTACTTTTATGGTCGAACTTGTCTGACGGGCTAACAGGGTCTTCAACACAACTATAAGGAGAAAAATCAATGTTGACAATGCAATTATTTCTACAAAAAGTGCCCCGAGAGAGAAAGGCTTAGGAAAATGAGGAAAATCCAAACAGAGATCTAGAATGGACACTCTAAATAATGTAATACTCAAAATTCAAACCCAAGATGACCCTAAATCACATATGACAAGGAGGTTGGTCAAAATAATAAAAGGGACCAAACATAAAAATGAGGATTGAAGGGTTATAAGCTCCCTAGTGGAGTCAGCATTTTGTTGTGAAGGAAATCGTTTTTGTGGACAAAAATGATCCTTTTAATCCTATGGGAGGATCTAGGAACAATGTAGATAAATATGTGCAAGCTTTCCTAGCCTTTACTAGAAAACACAAAGGAGGATAGATGACCTACCTCACTCTAATTCTAAAATCTATTGGTGTACTCCATGATTCTCTTGCTTCCAAGGTCAATCTCCTCTTTGTCATTAGGAATGAATACCTCCAAGGAAAATCATGTGGAGACAACAAACACATACATAACAAAAACCATTCCAATATAAACCATATACCAGATCAAGCAGTCTTATACTAAATGTACAATGATAAACACATTTATGGAAAGTGAACACATAACATATTATAAATAGAATTGTAAATGGAGCATTATAGCCACTTAAGCCATGATGTTGGAAGCCTCCTTTAAGTGAGTTTCCAAGTCCTAGCCTCAACCTTCAAGCACTCATTATTCCTTAGCAAAATTGGCAACATTTAGGCATAGTTTCAACATAGGAGGGCAACCAAGCAATAGCCAACTAGCGGCTTACCCAAAATTGATGCCAGGGGTTTGATTTACAGGGAAGGAGGGGAGGTTGAGGATCCATAAAAGGAGGGAGAGGTTCCCCATTTCAAGGGGAAGTTCCATGAAAGTAGGATCTAGAACCATGAATGGGGCAAACAACTCGTTGTTCTTGAGACTTCTAGTAGGATAAGCATCTCTTCCATTTTAGGAAAAACTAACTGAAGAGGGCTAGCACAAGTTTTCCTATCAAAAGGGACGCTACTAGTGATAGTCACTAGTTAGACAAAAGGTTACCAATGCAATTTTGTTTGCTAAAAGTAGCGTTGGACTTGCAAAACAAGGTTTTGGACATGTTCTTTAGAATTTCATCAAGGAAAGTCTTCTTCTTCCTTCAAGGATACTTCTGAGCATGTCTCATTGTGAATACATTGGTTTTGACCTCTTTCATTACGTTGTGACACTTGCAAAATTGACGACACATGTGACACTTAAGAAATTAGACTGGGAGTGCCGCAAAATATTGTATAACACCAACACAACCTTCACGGGGTACTAGACTATACATGTATAAACAAGTTTACAAATTTTTTGTCCTTATGACTTTGCTATACACCCACCCCGTCCCATATTTAAGTTGGAGGATAAAACTCTATATTTTCCCTCTTCCCTATGGTGCGTGAAGGAGCACGAAAAAAACCACAGAGCCATCCTCCAAATATGAACTTCTGAAAATAAAGTTAGGAGTTTATGTAATCAACATCCAACTATTATTTCCCACTTGAAGTGAAAATTAAACAATATGGGAGTAGTATATACTTATGAGAAATGAGCTTCGTAGTCACAACAAAATAAGGTGACAACACACTCTCTCCAGCAACTTCAACAACATTAAAAATCTTACCTGCTCATAAGCATGGTAGATATTTCCACTTAATATACACTCTAATACATTTAAATTTCTCCCAAAAAACTCCATTTAAATCGAATCAATGGGTTTTTAAAGCCGAAGCCTAGTTTAAACAATGTAAATAACAAAAAATTACATATAACAATGCTAGTCATTACAGAATTTCCATTGTAGAATAAGCGAGAATTTGTAAAAATTACGAGGCTTAAAGATATTTTTGCAATGTCTTCATTAAATAATTCTTCATTTTTGGGTGACAACTTTAGAATGCCTAGTATAGTGTATGAAAAATTGTTTTTCTATTTTTTCTACTTTTGAATCTCCATAAACAAATTCACTTTCTTCTATTTCTCTAATATTCCCCAAGATATTATTAATCCTTTCCTATAGTAAAGGACTATAGTACTCTGATTTCAAGCATATAATCTATTAAGTGGACTCTCAGGTATTGGATTTTATCATATAAATTTTCCTAACGCCCTGTAATGTCTTATATAAATTTTAATTCGTAATATTTTCTTCATTATTGCTTCTGGCAATATATATCTCTTAGATTTTGCAATTATTCTTTATTATGTATGTAAGTAAATACCTCATTTCAATTTTAACTTCACATTTTTTTACTGGAGTGTGTCAGATTTCTTTTGAAGTGTACAAACAATGATCACATTGGGTTTTTCAAAATTTAGTTTTGAGCTAATATTTCATAAGTTCCAAGTATTTATAATTTCATTTAGAGGTCCAACCTGGTGTTGTTACTAATGTGTATCATTTTCTTAAAAGAAAATTTGTCGCATAATCCTGACCTATGTTACTAGAATGAGGAAACGGGCACAAGTTTTGGATTTGGAATTTTAAAACAAATTAGAAATGGTGAAGGAGCACATTTGCACACACACAAATAAACATACATGTATCTATTTTAATTTAAAAAGTTACAAAATAGTTTAACAAACTTTAAAAATAAAACAAATCACATATATATATTATATAAACAATAACGAATGTGTTATCTTTAAACCAAAGTAGTGGTTGGAAATACGCATTTCCAACTTATGTATAATGATCAACAAATATTTTCTTAATGAAAGACTAGTCTTCAATGAATCATCAATGCTTTGGCCTAGAATTTCTACATAAATCAGATAAAATATTTCTACGAATTCCAAAACAAGAAGAAAATTGTGACAAACAATTAGAGAAATGGTTCAATCTATCTTATTAATTTAGTCATCCACAAGTTTTTGAACTAACCACCTCATACAACAATTGAGTTGGGATGTATATAGGTTCATAAATTTGGCTGGCAGAAGGCATGTGTTATTCCATCAGGTCATGGGAGGGACGGTTTGAACTCCAATAGTGGAGGGATCAAAATTATTTGGAGGAGAGAACCTCTCTAACCTTTCTAGTTCTCTATGAACTAGAGATATTCTTCAATTAATAAATACATGACATTACAACTTGTTTCCATTTGTTGAACATTGGTAATCCCTTCAAACATTTTCTATATGGATTTTACATGGGAGAATAAGGCTCTCCCATACTCAACCAAGCTCTAAATATCCCCATAGTTTCTCCTGGGATGATTCAACATCAAACTTCTTCTACCTCTCTATAACTGCAACAATTTGACCTCTAAGTTCCCTTTGATATTTTGAATATATGGGACTGGATACAAGATTTATCTTGTTCTCATTCATCCACATGGACATTAACACTATCCCTAAAAATTATAAGACTACTTAGCTATCCCAAATGACTTTTTGTTGGGAAAAAAGAGTGAAACAAATGTCTACCTATACATATTCAAAGGCCACATCTGAGCACATGTCCTGATACACATTACTATCATAATAATGTCGATGGGCGTTTCTAGATCTACACAATATAGGACAACTAATATCTCCTTCTTCATGGTATCATAGATAGAATGGGTGTCCTAAGGTGACACTTTTGTATCCTAGAGTAGTATTTTTACCTCCACATTGACACCTCCTAGGCATCTAATATGAATGAAGTATGCATCTATTAGAAGTGACTGTTATCCCCGAAGAAGTAAGGTGTCCATTTTAGTTTTGATATATAAAAAGGAATGGTCCCCATTTCCTGAACATTCAATTTGTTTCCCTTTAAGTTTTACCCAATTACTCCCTTTGTGATGATTAATGCTTAATTACTTTATCTAACTGCAATGAAATTGTTTGCTTTGGGAACATGGGAGTAGTTTACCTCTCCAAAGGAATTCAGTAGAAGCTAAAATATTCTAATTAAACTTTGTATATTGACATCTTTGGAGGGAACAACTCTTCTCATTGATCCAATAACCAAGAATATAAATTAATTTAGAGAGAAGTCAACTCTTGAGAAATTATAAGTGAATGAAATTGGGGCCAAAATTTTATTGAACGTCTGGCTTTTTAAAACAAAAAATTTGAAGATGCAATGACATATCAAGGTTCCTTCTAAAACATAATTGTTGTTCCTTTAAGCACTGGATTTATATTTTTTTTTTTGAATGAAAAGAAAATAAATGTATGGTGCAACAGGTGGATTTCCATATGTGGAATTTAACCTTCATCAAGAGCATAATTGAAGAAATGGTCATATTTTGGATGTCCATGGCTTATATCTCTAAAGGGATATTGGAAACAATTATAAAAGATTACCTCAAATATTCTTCGGTAGGGAATAAAGAAAGAAGTGGTACTCCCTTTTTAAAATGTAAGATAATTATAAACCCCAAAATTGGGGGAGATGGGGACTGAAGTTAACTATTTTCTCCCATGCATTAGCTTCGAAAAGAGCATGGAGAATTCCATTTTTAACTAGATTATGGTATTCAGCGATGAATAAATAAATACAAACCCTAAGTCTAGAAGAGTGGTTGCACAACCCTAGGACAGTTGCAAGAGATTCTCTAACTTGGAAATCTTTGATAACATGGATGCTCCTAGGCTCTCCAACTACTTAATGGAATATTTACATGCCCAAAATCTCTTCATTTAGAAGGATATTTATGACATAGGGCATGAAAAATGGTGGCCAACATGATGAAAACAACTAAATGTTTTAATAACCCCATATGATTTGAAAGTGGAACGGGATCACTAATTTGTGTGTGCTTAAAGTAGGCATAAGACTACGTAAGTAGCCCACTAGTATTATTCAGGAATCCAACAAGGAAGCATAGAATAAGGACAGAGGTGGCTTTCTTCTTGTACACTGTGAAAAGCTTACCAAACCAAAAAAATGCGGGGGGGGGGGGGATTGAAGTTCCCTATTTTCTTCAAGGCATTGGTAAAAATCCTGCAAAGGGAGTATGAAGAATTATGTCTTCAGAGGGATTGCTGCAATCAATAATGGAGAATAAATATGTAGATCCCCAAGCCTGGAAGAGTGGATGTATAGCCCTAGAAAACTAGTTGTAGGAGATTCAATGACTTGGAAAGATTTGATAACAACATATGCCTTAGTTGGGTACCACCTAGCTTGGTAAGTTGGGAATGAAAAAAAGTTGCACAATGAAAATGATCTGTGGATCAAGAGATTGGATATTCATTGGTTCTCCAACTAGTCCATGGAATATTTACATGCCAAAAAATCCATTCATTTAGAAGAAATGACTAAGTGTGTCATTTTATAGATATATAGATTCAGACTCTTGTTAGCACCAAATCTATAGATTCGTATCGAACACATCCCCTTTAGCCACTTGTCTTCCATCTTTGTTTATAATCAGTGAGAAAAAAATAATTGGCGATTTGGAGGAAGGGAAGTTGATAATTGTGTGCCTATCCTTCCATATTCAACTGGTAAGTGATTAAATTATTGGCTATGTGCTTCCATTTATCCCTTGACACTCACTATCTCAAAATAAAAAGAAAAATGTGGCCAAGTTTCTTGCATTAAATGTCTTATGGTGGTGTTTATTTGAGAATTTGGCATTAGTTTGTTTGTTGTATTTGTGAAAAAATTGTAGTTCATGAAATGGTGATTGGTTTGAAATTTTGGATTTGCAGTTTTCATGCTCTTTTTTCATTATGATGATTATCTACCATGTATTATCCGATCACTATTATCATGTTCCAGAATGTTGTTTATGTGGATTTTAGTTTTTTTTTATCCCACACAAAATTACTTCTATAGGCTTGAGAGATTACTGAAAACCTATTGTGATGGGGAGGAATGGGATTTAAATGGTTCCACTGGCATAAATTTGGCTCATACAGCAATGGGGACTGTTTTCGAGACATATGAAGTTGCCTTTGTGTGTTATCACAACCATTAACTTAGCAAGATATAATTTTGCCATTTTTCATATGGAGAGTTGACTTTCTTCTATTTTACTTTAGGATTTCATTTAATATATGTTTGTAGTTATATTTCATTAGTTTTACCAATTTTCGTAAATTAGTTCTTTCTTATATGTTCTTATTTTCTAATGTTGTACAAGGAACTATTGAAATTCAGTGTGATAAAAGACATCGCCAGATTCATAAAATGTTGTTGTATTTTGTTTTGGACATGTTTTTATTTTTCTTTTTTGAAATTATTTTTTGACATTTAGTTTTAGGTAAATTATTGTTCAAAGAAAATTGACCTCCTTAGTGTTGGTCAATATATAAACTTGTTAGTATCAACACATTCTTTAGATTACAACTGTAGGTCAACATTTCCTTCTCATGGGAACTATCCAATTTGAATATTCTTTTGTTGAGTTATAATATTTTGTAGGTCTTCATACTCTCTCAGAACTTAAGATTGGACGCAAGATTCATGAGTAAATATAATGCGACCTATAGCCTAAGCCTAGGTATGTCATTGGTGTAGCTTACGGGTATATACAATTTTTTTTTTCTTGAGGTTACACCAAAGTATATTTAAAGGACCAATCAAGACAATATATGATGTCCTTTATTAGTTTAAATGTGAAAAATAATTATCAAAATTGGACACAAGGTTTTTCAATAAACATAATGGGATGCAAAACTGAGGTTGAACATTAGCGTAGCTTAAGGCTGTATAATTATTTTTTCTCAAAAATGATACAAAAGTATATATAACAGATTGTTCGAGATTATAGGGCTATGGATTATGATCATTCACAACAACCTTTATCACAAGCTTGAGATTGACCTGGAACCCATTTACAAGTTATATATGAAAAATGAGTGTACATGGCATAAACATATTTTCGAGCACATCGGGCTAAATATTTGAAACCGTATAATTATTAACCTACAATACTACTCCAACAAAAAAACCTATAGATAACATTCTTGAATATTAACAAATCCACTACAATAATAGTTGTGTCTAAGTAAAGAGTATGCATGGATCTATTACATTATAATAACCAATAATCATAAATATTATGATAAAAAATATAATTATATTACATAAATGTTTGATTTTTAAAAATGAAATAAATAATTACTCCAACTAAGAAATTGAAATGTGTCACCCATTTGTGATGTTCCATAATAGGATTATGAATATTGGCGATCCAAAATTGTGACACAGTTCCTTCAAATGGCAATGAATTTCCTTGTAGTGTGTGTAAATAATGATACATAAGGCCTAATGTATTTTGGGGCTCTGAAAGCAAGAAAACCTTGAAGAAATCTGAGGGAGGATTTTTTTCCATATAGTCAATTTATTCTCACCTCCATCCAGGGAAACATTACCCAAAAGCCATAAAATCATCTGGAAAACATCAACAATGTAGGAAAAAATGTTCACCGTAATTTGGGTAACCTCCATATTCAAGGGAAGTATTGCATTGAGTAAATTGATTGTGATTTCAAGTCCTCTACAATGAATAAATAAGTTTTAATTATTGATTTCTCCATTGTAGAGATTTATCAAGATCTTCTAGACTATACGTATCAACTTATACTTGTTTTCTTATTTGTGCATATTGTGGTTACTGAGTGGCATAGATGAGAGATAACTCAACAGAAAATAGAGTTCCTTGAGCTTACCTAATTTTTCCCTTCCATCGTCTGAGTAGGAATATGAGATGATAAATTCGAATACACTATTGAAGTTTGAGGTTTGTGCAAAGCCATTAGAGTGAGCAAGCTTGAGCATTACGAGAGGTTATGAAAAATGGAGGAATTTCTAGTGGAGCCTTTATATTTACTAATACTTGAAAAAAATTACCATAGTTTTCACATTAGGAATATCTGTCAAGGCTTTTAGCAATGAACATGAAAAGGGCGCCAGGCTAGGAATATGGGCACCATTGTTATTATTAGCATAATAAGAACTAGAAATAACTCTCAAGGCATTTATCAATGGACATGAAAATGGCCTTATACTAGAAATATGGGAACTATTGATATTCTTTGCATATTAAGAATTAGTATGAGTGAAGGAAGAAAAGGTCTTTACTTCTAAAATGAAGCTTCTCATGCTCAAGGGCCATGAATTTGGCATTGAAAACCACATAAATCACCTCTAAATAATCTTATGGATATAATATGAGATATCAATTCCATTAGGAATTTTTTCACACCATGTATAGGAGTCAAGGAATGTACCATGGGTAGGGGAGGTAAGCAAGGGTATTAGGCCTTGTAAGAAGCTCTTTAGTCTCATGGGCTATGCACTAGAATTAAAACCCACATAGATTTTCTTTAATGGATCATTGGTCTTAAGTCGAAGTATGGGAACCATAAGAGGTATTTCTCACCACATATGGGAGTTAATGTCTACGCTATTGTTAGGAGAGGAAAACAAGGATCCTAGTCCCTCAATTAATCTTTATCATGCTCAATTTCCATGATAAGACCTATGGCTGGAAATATGGGCATTTAGTATGTTTTGCATACTAAAATTGGGTGTAGTGGCCTTTACTATGGCCAAGGAAGGAAATTAAAAAAAAGGGGACTAGTCCTAAATAACCACTTGTCATTAAAAAGGATTCAAACAACCACATTAATTATATTCTCTGAGGGATATTCTTGGGCCTCTAGGTGGGATGTGTCCACCATTCAAAGGTTTTACACACCATGATTGGTTCTTGGAGCCTCATCATTGGACTTTAATGAAATTAGTAGGATTTGAAATCACATATGATGCTTATAAGTGTAGGTTTGGTCAAAATAGGAATTTAAGGGCTTAGGCCCTATTTGAATAATTAAGTATTAATCTTTGTGAAGTAGTTCTCAAAGAACCACACAGGACCCCTACAAGGTATCTTTGGCCTCTATGATGGATCATTAGTGTCATTGGTATGTTTTAGATAATAAGAATGATCCTTAAGGTTATACCATGAAAAATGCATGAAAAAAATTGCCTCAATCCCAAAATGAAGGTTATTTGGATTACATTGAATGAAAAAGATCATCAAGAACAATAGTTGTCGTACTTGTTAGTTGGTCATATTTCATTCTTGGAATATTGTAGTCATTTATGCTAATCATTTTTAATTTCCTCACTTATTATCTAGTCATATATTTTAGTCTTGGACTAAATTAGTCATTTAAGTTAGTCACTTTTAGTTGAGTCACTTATTATCTAGTCATATATTTTATCCCTAGACTAAATTAGTCATTTAAGTTGGTCATTTTTAGTTGGGTCACTTAAAATTTCACAAATTTAGTAGTAGTTCACTTGAAATAATTTTGGTGACTAAATTTTTTAGTCATGTAATCACTAGTCCCTCATTTTTATAATAGTGACCCCTTCTTAGAAGTGCCACATGCATCAGCCCGAGCTATTCTCTAAAGAACATGAATGGTTTACAGAGAATGTGTGCAATCTTTTGATCAGTTGAAGCCTCAATGCTTCAATTTCGCAACAAATCATTATCAGAGCCACACTACTACCTCTATGCTATAGCGTCATTGCTCCTTTTATGTTGGAGCCTCATTAATATATCAAAATTCATAATTCTCATGATGTTATTAGCTGCTACTAGATAAATTGAACTAGAAATCTACTACCTACTCATCTAGGAAATCAAAACACAACGCATACTGAAATAAGACCTCAATGTGTTCTTCATATTCATAACACTCCAAGTTCACTTGATGTTGACTTATATTACTAGTCATATCACTACCCCAATCAATGACTGACTGTATCATCTAGGTATTTCAATATTAGATTTGTTGTGTCCCATTATACATGTCCAAGGTCAATCAAGATCAAGGTACATGCTACAAATAAAGGATCAATCTGGCTACCTCTTCATTGAGGGATCCAACAAATATTTATATGAAGAGGAGTCTCACTCAACTTTTTCAATGTAATCCAGTCTCTAACAACATACTTTCAGTAAAAAGGAAGCCTTCATCATTTCTCTATTACACTTCTAATCTCAAGATGTTGATCAACTAGGGTCAGAGATCAGATCCATTTGCCACTGAACACTAAGATGATATGATCCTAGAATAAATAAATTGTTGGTGTATATGAAACTTAATATCAAAGATATACCTTCAACCTTGATGAGAGATTAAATTCTACATCCTATGTCCATCAATCCAATCATTACAAGTACATGGGACTTTCTTGAATCCATATGGGACTTTCTTCAATATGAAATCAAGGTATCTTTCTTATGTACCTCAAAGATCTGAGTTAGCTCCAAGTATGCTTCTAACATAAGTAAATTTGATAGTATTACATCTGGATACATGCGATAGGATCTCATAGTAATCCTTTATCATTGTCACAGAAGAATCTAATACTGTTTCACGTTTGTAATCTTAGAATGATCCTTACATGAAGGACATGTTACTTTAACATCTCTTCCCATTGTTGTATTCATTTTGACAGTGTACTCCCTCTGAATAGGAAGCCTCTTCAATCATAGTTATCAAATTGGGAGAATGATTTCCTTTCCTTTAGTGGTTTGAGATTTTTTCCATTTTCAAATGACACTCTAATCATAAGATGGATCTCTATCCTCCTCAATCTCAATATTGAGGACCAGGTCCTTATATCCATCCAATGTACTTGTTGACCATAGAACAAGAGTAAGATAAATGATAGAAAAGTAAATTATCAAAGCATACCTAGTGACGAGGTTGAAATATTTAAATAAAAAAATCCTTTGCACTTTTAGCTTTTTCATGTTGTCATCATGAGAGTGGCTCTTTCAGATTCCTCACTAGCTCCCTCTTAATTCTATCTCCATGAGTCACCACTATCCATCAAATCCAAGTGAATTTCCTCTTAAAAATAACTGCATCTTCTTCATCACATATATTATTATTCCATGTCTTTCCAAGCCCAACTAACAATGTACAAGATGACCATTAGATCTGCATCATACTATCTCCTATTTGGGAGACTAGCCCATCTACAGTTACACCGAATCTGTCACTGGTACTTGAATAAATCAATGGTTTCTCATTGATCTCATATGATGAAATTTCTTAATCATACTCGGCCTTTTCTAGATCAAGGTCTCTCTTAGGGTTTCTACCAAACACTAGCTTATATTTATAAGAAAAATGGCTCCCAAGGGCTTACCGCAAACCCTAGCATTCTTTTAGGTCTCCAACATATTCATCCTTTTCACTTAGCTTGATCAAGAAATCCATCATATATGTCTTCATGCCTTTGATCTCATAGACTTTTCTTCATTCCAGCTTTGATCCCATGTCAATTTTTGGGGATAGATTGTTCTATGTTGAAGATAACTATATTTTTAAATTTTTTCAACATTTCCTTATTACATTCACCCCATGACATCATATCATCATTAACAATTATGTAGAGATAACAATAAAATCAATAATGCAAAAAAATAGTAAGGAGAAATAGAAGAAAAATGTACACAATAGAGACACTGATATTTTGGTCAGAGACCAAGTAAAAACCCCATATAAGGGAAAACACATAAATCAATTCTTCTTCTACTTCTATAGATATTCATCAATAGTTTACCTAATATATAATTACAATAATAATGTGACATAATTCTATGAAATTAGGCCTCCTAAGGCCAACCCTGGATCATAGAAAGTCCTCATAAGTTTATAGTAGATAAATCAAACTTACAGTTATTCACAAGACTTCTAATAAGTCTCCATCTCACTGACACAAGTAAATTATATCTGTAACGGTTCACTACTATAGAGACAAGTCATACATCACTACCATACATATGGTTATAGATATATGACCATGCATCACAGTCATAGAGACAATGCCATACAACATATTTATAGAGACTCGACCATACATCATTGCCATATCACCGTCATATATCATTGTCATATAGAAAAAAAACCATACTTCAAAGATATACTATCATACATCAAATTGTCATTGTCATATCATGGTCACTACCACACATCAAGGTCACTACAATATCACAATCACTACCATACATCAAGGTCACTACAATATCACAATCACTACCATACATCAAGGTCATATGTTTCCTATATGTGACATGTATCATTTTCATATGAATACCATCCACATATAAGGTCTTCATATACCAGTGTCGTAAGAGAACTACATATAGTATTTTGATATTATATCAATCATTGTCTAAGTATTACTACACAAGACATCATTATTATAAATGAGTGCAAGAATAACTTCAATTCGTTATTGTCTTTCACAAAGGACTATAATAAAGAGCTATCTGATAGCCCTTCATACTAAGCACTTTCTACTCCTTATTATGTTCAAACTAAAACTAACAAAAAATCAATACCCAAAATGCCATACATACCTCGTACGTCAACTTTTGTCCTTAAAAACTCCATTGTTTGAGCAGATTCAAATGTACTAATATTTTGTCCTAGATTATAAGCTTTTGTGTCTAGGGTTTCGATAGTGATGTAGAAGACCTCAAATCCAACCTTCATCTCAGTAAAACTTCAATGTATACCTTGGTGATACTCGCTCTCATTCTAGCTACAATCCAACATTTTTATGTCATTCAAAGTTTTCCTTTTGGCCCTTCCAAACATATGTTACAGGTGCTCATCCCTACCACAAAAAGACAGGAAAAGATCTGCCTACTGTAGACAAATGTTTACCTACAAGTCATGAAAAGGATGGCCTTCAAACACACTTAGCAAATACTTTTGACTTTTTTTTGTCAATGATAAATAGCCTGCAGAGAAAGCCACAAATATGATGGAGGTAGGATGCAATTAGATGCCACAATAAGCCTCATATGGAAGCCACTCTAGGCCACCAACATAAGCCATTAGAAGTTGCAAAAGAGACCACCAATAGCCTGCAAAAGGGACAAGGAATAGGCCATAAAATTTACAAGGATTAGGTTGTAACGATTATAAGGAGTAGGCTACATATATTACTTCATATGCCAACCATGTGGGCCACCTTAGACCTAGCCATAGACCATCCAAAATTTTCCACAAAACAATATTGAATTCCATGTGTCAAAATGAAGGAAGATAGATGCCTATTTATAGTTAATCCTCCATGCAAAGGGTCATGTCTTTTGGGGTAGGTTGACTTGAACATTTTGAGATTGACATGAATTTTGAAGGAAACATGAATTCCAACTTTCTCATAATAATATTTAAATATATTTTCCATAAATATTGTTTACCAATTTTTCTTCCACATAAAATAATAGTGATAGGAGTGTTAACAACATCAATAATAATATTTCTTTGTCAAATTTGAATTATTATTTTGGGTAAAGATGAGATTGTTCTGGGGTAGTTGGGTTTCTCATGGGAAATTCATCCCATAACCACCCCAAATTTCAACACAAGTGTGAGAAAGAAGATCTTGGAAGATTCAATTTAGGAAGATAATTTTTACATGGACTCCTATGATGCGCAGAACTAGTAGCTCACACTATGACCCTTTATGTACATTAAATATGGGTCAACCTAGTGTACATCCAAAAAAATATTGTAGACATAAATCTCCTCAACTTGAATCACTATGACATTGGAGAAAGAAGATTTCAACATAGCTACATCAAGGGTAGACTTGACCTATTTATGTTTACGTTGTAGCAACATATATCTAAAGGACATTCTCGTTATGTTTTTTTTCATGCTAGGGGAAGGATGAGACTCATCAATTTATTGTCGTTTCCCATGAATTGGAGGCCATTAACTATTGATAAAAAATACAACATGACTATGTGGTGTCTTTCCCAGAAAAGGGGTAAGTACTTGTGTAGGTAAAATAACATCTATGACCCTATCGAATGGAAATGCATAAGTATAAAATGATGTAAGAATGGGACAAAGTTCAAACTTTTGAATCAAATTCAAAGTTTATGGGGCATGGGAATGGGAATGGGAATAAGCTTAACATTCCTTCCTAATGATTATCTCCATGGGAGAGGTGGTGGTGTGATGGCCTAGGTGGAAACCATAAGATAAAATGGAACTCATTTTTAACAATTAATTTTCATTAAAAACGTATTAATGATATGAAACATGATATTAGTAATGAAGAAAATAAATTCAAAATGATGAGATAGTGATTTCTTTCATAAGTTTAAGATTAATAAATAAAAGTAAAAATTAAGAAAAAAACTCAAGAGAATCTCTAGCAACACGAATATGTCTTGAAGCCAATAAAGACCTTTAGAACGGTGGAAATGTTCATATAATATAAAATATTAAACATAGTTTATTAATTTCTTTTAATGTACTAATCAAAACAAAACGAACATATATTTTTAGAATTATTTAAAATTAAAATAGTATAACAAAATTTTAATCTATTTTTTTTTGGTTAAGTTATGTGTCTAAGATGATTGGTATGTCTAACCTATGGTTTGTGTAGCCACGACCTAGAGGCATCTATCAAAGTCACCTTACATCTATGCCATCAAAGTTACCTTGAGATCACACTCAACTTATGCCACATCAGTCCTTAATATGACTCGGTTTTTTGCCACAAAATTTGAAATTACTAACCTTTACACCACAAAATCATCTACTCTAAATCCATACATTTTAATATATTAAAATTCGATTAAAATATTTATTTAACAAAAATGAATATAAGCTTTAGAGTAATAACCTATTTATTTTTTTATAAATAAAATTTAAAACCAAAAGACCTAAAAATACATAATACATAGAATACAATTTATATTTAAAGATTTGATAGATATTAACAATCTCAAAGTATAATTACTAAAAATTATTAAAACTAAATTTATTATATAAATGAAAAATTATTATATTATGTTTTATAACAAAAAGCAATGTAATCAAATATTACCACTATTGTTAAAACAATTTGATGAAAATAGTCTTTGCACTCCAAAGTTGGGTATCTCAACAAGCACTTCAATGTTAAAATCTAGGTTTCTCATATTGTTTGCGATATCGATATCACATCAATCATTGCTATTTGGTGAGTTAAAGCATTGAAAATGGCAAATATGTATCTCATTTACCAGAGTGATTTGTATACGGAAATGAAGATAATGGGAAAAATGAAAATTTGAAAATGATATTTAGACGGAAAATGAAATTATTTGAGAAAGTTCATAGAAGTTATTGAGACCGAAAATAACTT
>APFE030129341.1:0-12692 GCA_000404065.3 Pinus taeda
TCATTAAGATGAACGGATCCATGTTCTTCTGCCATTGATTGAATTGTTTCAATTTCAGGTGGAGGTTCAAGTTGTGGTAAGATAGGAGGATCGATGGATGGAAAAACAAGTTGCTTTCCTTTCTCTTTTGGTTTTCCGGAAGTGGAGAATTTTTGCTTTGTTTCCCAAGCTGACAAAGTTTTCCTTTCAATCAAAGTTAATCTTTGGCCACTTCTTTGTTTTTCAATCAGCTCTTCAATGATTGGATTACCAGTAACAGGTGTATTTGATGATCCTATTTCTATTTGAGGGGGGTTTTTAATAAATCTACCGTAAGGATCTCTAACTCTAGGCATAAAGAAACATAATTAAGGAAATGAAATGTAACTAATGTTTTTGTTTATTTTGGATTTTATCTTTCTATAGATTATGCCGATATTTGCCTCCCCGGCAACGGCGCCAAAATGTTGAGCTAATTTATGTGACTAAATTAACGCAAGTATTATTATCAATCCAGGTTTGTGAAACTTGGAGGCAAATCCACTATTTGTGAAGATCAAGTATAACTACACTTTGAAAGATAAATGACAAAAGAAACTAAGGAAACATATATCTAAAACTCTTAATTCAATCAGCTTAAAAGAGGAAACATTGAAAGAGTTCTTGACTCAAGAGATCTTCTCTCACCTCAGTTATGACTTTAATGAATTAGAGATTGTAATCAAAGACTCAAGATGCATAAATCATACATGAAAAAGAGCTCCTAACTTAAGAGACATTCAAAGTTTTCCATAATAACTCATTCATCTCAAGATATAAATCTAAATGGAAACAAATTGTTTGCATGTAAATAAAAGACTAAATCTAATTCACCATTTCATAGATAGAATGCCCAACTTGAGCACTTGCTTGCCAACTCAATTAGATGATGAATAAACCATTAACAAATGAAATCAATAACCATGATGCAATCTGAAATAAGACTTTGAAAAACTAAAGCTATCATCAACCAGATTTGCAATGAAATAAAACTAGTCTAACTTGGAAGTGTACTTAGCTTGGTGTGGGGGCCCTCCACCCTTGCCTTGCACACTTATGAAGATGATATCAGAAGCTTTATATCAGTCAAACATCCATGTATTGATCAGCAAAATGAAAGTAACACAAGTCTCCAACTTAAGTCTTCACACCAAAAATATCACAGCATAAAAGTATCAAATGTCAAGTGTGTTGAGCCATCAAAATGTGGCTCTTAAATAATGAGTCTATGAAACCAACTGATCTGAAATCACTCTAACAAAAATAGATATCCTAATCCACCTATCCAAGTTGAATCCAACTCCCTCATCCCAAGAAATATGACTAAAATCAGGGAATCCCAAAACAGCCCTATTTAGATGGGATTTCTGGATGACTAGTCATCATTGACTAGCTCCAAAAAGGCATAAGAAAACTCGTTATGCTGAAACCAAGCATAGGTGGTTTGGTCCTAGTTCCCAAGCCTTCTATTTGTGCATCCCATTCGTGCTGAATTGGCCTGCATCCATATCAACCATGAAGTGATTACGGGAATTTCTTAAAACTGCCAAAATTGCACTTAAACTCAAACTTTAATAAAAACTTTAGATATTGATAAATTAAACTTAAATACCTGATTAAACACCAAATATTCATTAAAATGAGATGGATGAGGTGAAAATAAGGGATAAATGGATAACTAGATAAGTTTATCAAAGCAAAATGAGATCAAATCTGAAGCCCAACAATCGGAAAGGTATCCAGTTGCATGGCAAGAAACTACCTCACCTCGCTTTTGAAATCTTCCATCTGATTTACAATTTTTTTTTTGGATAAGGTATTGCTCCCAACATTTCTGTTTGTAGCCATTTTCTCGAAAGGAATGTTTTCTTCTTCTTCTCCCCTAGAGGTTCTTCAAATATATCTTGATGTCCACCTAAGTCTTCTTATTAATCATAGCCATCGAAGAAGAGAGAAGGTTGGTTATGTGAAGCAGTGGGGGTGTTGTGCAAACATTTTTCTAAATTATCTCTATTCCTACAAGGCGTGAAAGGAAATCTTTTTGGTTGATTTTTCATTTTTTTCTCTGCTTGTACCTGCAAAACCGAAATAGATTAAACTGCAACTAACTAAAATCTATCTTGGTGAAATGAAAATGCGGAATTTAAATGAAAGCAAGAAAGGACTAATATATTTTGCTGAAATGAAATTGCAGGAATTAAATGCTAAGCTACGCTTGCAGAATTGAAATTGCAGAATTGAAATGCTAATCTACGCTTGTAGAATTGAAATTGTGGAATTGAAATGCTAATCTACGCTTACAGAATTGAAATTGCATAATTGAAATGCTAATCTATGCTTACTGAAATGAAATTAAAGCAGGAAATATCTAATCTACTTTTGCAGAAATGAAATTGTAGAATGGAAATGAAATAAACTACTTAGCAGAAGGTTGTAGTATAAAATAGAAGAAAAGCAGCAATCACAAATAATCTGATGCTTCCTCGGCAACGGTGCCAAAAATATGGTGGGCTCCAGTATTGCAGCAATAATGCTGCAACTCCTGGGACTCCCTTCTTTACTTTTATCAACTCGGTAGTTCGTAACAAACGTGGAAGCAACGGTGCTATATGCACAAGTAGTAGCTCTTACCGCGACTGTCACTTGATCAGCTAACACAATTTTTCTAGGAGCTTAAGCCAACTTATATGAGTTCTTGGAAGAAGCTTCTAACTATGATGGATGAAATCTAACTCAAAAGAGGCTAATCTACTTGTAGAAAGAAGCTAAAAGCTGAAAGGAAATGCAAACCCTAGCAAACCCTAGTTCTAATGACTGACCCTACCAGTGCAAGAAAAAGGATGAAAGCTACATAAATGGATGCCATTGAATATTTTATAGGTCAAATTCATGTGCTTAAACTACTTATGAAGATAAATATGAAAAAAACATATTTTTGCATTTTTGAGTAATTTCGCAGAATTATTATGCATGTGCTTTGACTATTTTTTCTGTGCAGAGGTTGATTAGTGAAAGGAAATTCTCCCAAGAGGTTGGGAAGGTGAGATAAGGGCCTAAGGGGTCCTTGACACCCTTCTAGAGCGTTTCACAGTGATCGGATCTTAAGAAACTGCTTTCGTGAGCTTCTACAAGAAGTCTACACGGGTTCTACAAGATGTTCTGTAACTTCTACAGGATGTTCTGAAAGGGAATTTTGAAGGGTTGATGGTGGAAAAATGGTGGGAAAGTGGAAATGGAGGTTGGAGAAGGATGTTAAGGGATCTAGGACCTGGTAAATGAGACTAAGGAGCGATTAAGGCAATTGGGTTGGTTCGAAGATAGGAGAAGCAATGTTGCGAAAGAATGTAGGAAATGGGGCAAAGTGAGAAAATGTGGCAAATGAAAGGCAAGAATCTAAGTTAGAGGACGAAGAAAGTTGCATTGATGGGGTAAGGGTAGGTAAGGATGTGTTACATATTCTCTGCACATTATTTCTCAAAACTGATCAAAGAAAGACTAGAAAAACCAAAGAGCTAGCTATTTTGACCTACTTTGACCTAGAAACCAGAAACATGATGAACATAAGTTTATTGACAGAAAATCATGCAAGATAAATAAGGAAACTAAGAAAGAACAAATATAAACATGCAAGTACAACTGGTAGCAACTTTTCCAGCTAAAAATTTAACACTAGCAATTGCATTGAAAGGCAAAAACAGTGTTTTTGTTGCAGCAAGTATGCCTTGGTCTCAGCTCACGGTCCCAATGAGGGAGAGATGAGATCAAGGATTGCTTGATGACCTTTTTTTAGATATTTTCCTTTACCAATATATCAAATCAACCTGAAGCATGAAAAGTTATTTCAATCATCAAAAACAACCTAAGTAACAAAGCAAGATCTTATTCTAAATAACAAATTTTATTCTAAGAATGCAACAAAGACACATAAAAGTACATAAAGGAGGTACTGGGCACTTGGGTTGGGCCCAACCCCAAGAGCTAGAGCCTCCTAGGAAATATTAGAGCTGGTGCAAAGCTGGATTCATATTTATTGATCAAAAAATAACAGTTACATCCCAGAAACTGTCTACAAGAAAAAGCTTGAAAATGTGTTGAAATGCAGAGCTAACCTACTGGCTCAAATCTAACTACAATCTGACTAAAATCTGACTTAAAACTGACTAAAAACTGACTAACTCCAATGGGGCCCTAAGCCTTCTTATTTATACAAATTTAGGACCCCAACAGTCCTCCTAAACTTTAGGGACTCGGCTGCCAAAACTTTCAGTTAACAGCATTCCTACTGACTTGTTTGGATGCCCGTTGTGCTCCAAGTTTTTAATCGAGAATATGAGGCAAGGGCTCATAAATGAAGGGGACACCTTCCTACAAATCCTCTCCCTTGTTCTTCAACGAATTTTTCTGCCAAGTTCTCATTTAAACCTTTGATTTTGTCTCAAAATTGACCAAAAATGTGCATAAAGCACACATTAGACTTTTTGGCATAATGACTAACCCAATTCACTCTATTAGAATAAATATAATAAAAAACATGAAATAAATTAATGAGAATGGTGGATTAAGTTGAATTAGGGGGACTAAATGAGCCCATATAATTACCTATTTTTGGGGCTCAACAACAGGAGCTAGATTCACATCCATTCTTTTCATTATCGACATTCTGAGCCATCCACCATGGCTCATCATGAGGATATATCTATAAATGTGAAGGAAAAATCTTACAAGAGCTGCATTCGCATCCATTATTTTTAGAATCGACATTTTGAGCCATCCACTGTGGCTCATCATTAGGATAGATCCATAAACGTCAAGGACAGATCTCGCGGGAGCTGGATTCGCATACATTACTTTTAGAATCGATGTTTTGGCCCATCCTCCTTGGCTCATCATCAGGGTAGTTCTATAAATGTGAAGCATAGATGTAACAGGAGCTAGATTCGCATACATTATTTTTAGAATCAATGTTTCGAGCCATCCTCCATGGCTCGTCATTAGGATAGATCTATAAATGTAAAGAACAGATCTTGCTGGAGCTAGATTCACATCCATTATTTTTAGAACCGACGTCTCGAGGCATCCACTGTGGCTCATCATGAGGATAGATCTATAAATGTGAAGGACATATCTCGCGGTACCTCGAGTCGCATCCATTACTTTTAGAATCGACGTTTGAAGCCATCCACCGTGGCTCGTCATCAGGATAGATCTATAAATGTGAAGGACAGATCTCATGGGAGTTGGATTTGCCACCATTATTTTTAGAATCGATGTTTCGAGCCATCCACTGTGGCTCATGATCAGGATACATCTATAAATGTGAAGGAAAGATCTCTCGAGAGCTGGATTCACATCCATTATTTTTAGAATCGACATTTCGAGCCATCCACCATGGCTCATCATCAAGATAGATCTACAAATGTGAAGGATGGATCTCGTTGGAGCTAGATTCACATCCATTATTTTTATAATTGACGCTTCGACTCATCCACCATCGATCATCATCAGCATAGATCTATAAATGTGAAGGACAAATCTCGCGGGAGCTGGATTCGCATGCACTATTTTTAGAATCAATTTTTTGAGCCATCCACCATGGCTCAGCATTAGGATAGATCTATAAATGTGAAGGCTAGATGTCCTGAGAGCTTGATTCGCATACATTACTTTTGGAATAAACGTTTCGAGCCATCCACCATTGCTGATCATCAGGATAGATCTATAAATGTGAAGGTCAAATCTCGCAGGAGATGGATTCTCATTCATTACTTTTAGAATCGATGTTCTGAGCCATCCACCGTGCCTCATCATGAGGATAGATCTATAAATGTGGAGAGATCTCATAGGAGCTGTTTTCCCATCCATTATTTTTAGAATTGACATTTCGAGCCATCCCCCGTGGCTCATCATTAGGATAGACTTCTTAATGTGAAGGATAGATCTCACATGACTTGGATTCACATCCATTATTTTTAGAATTAATGTTTTGAGCCATCCACCATACCTAATCATCAAGATAGATCTATAATTGTGAAGAACAGATCTTGTGGGAGCTGGATTTGCATCTATTATTTTTAGAATCAACATTTCGAGACACCCACAATGGCTAATCATCATGATAGATATATAAATGTGAATGACAGATCTCGCGGGAGCTGGATTCACATCTGTTACTTTAATAATCATTTTTCGAGTCACCCACCATGGCTCATCACTAGAATAGATTTCTAAATGTAAAGGAAAAATCTTGACGTAGCTAGATTTGCATCCATTATTTTTAGAATCGAAATTTTGAGCCATTCACTGTGTCTAATGATCAGGATAGATCTATAAATGTGAAGGAATGATCTCGCGGGAGCTACATTCGCATCCATTTTTTTTGGAATCTTGTTCTGAGCCATCCATGATGGCTCATCATGAGGATAGATCTTTAAATGTGAAGGACAAATCTAACAAGAGTTGGATTCGCATCCATTAATTTTAGAATCGACATTTAGCCACCCCTTGTGTCTCATCATCGGGATTGATCTATAAACCTGAATTACAGATCTAGCGAGAGCTGGATTTGCATACATTATTTTTAGAATTGATGTTTTGACCCATTCACCTTGGCTCATCATCAAGATAGATCTATAAATGTGAAGGATGTATGTCGTGGGAGCTGGATTCGAATCCATTATTTTTAGAATCAACATTTCGAGCCATCGACCATGGCTCGTCATTAGGAAGGATTTATAAATGTGAAGAATAGATCTCGCGGAAGCTGGATTCACATCCATTATTTTTTGAATCGATGTTTCCATCCATTCACTATGGCTCATGATCAACATGTATCTATAAATGTGAAGGAAAGATCTACTGGGAGCTTGATTCGCATCCATTTTTTTTAGAATCAACATTTCGAGCCATCCACCGTGGCTCATCATCAGGATAGATCTATAAATGTGAAGGATGGATCTCACTAGAGCTAGATTCACGTCCATTATTTTTAGAATCGACACATCGAGTCATCCACCATGGATCATCATCAACATAGATCTACAAATGTGAAGGATAGATCTCGTCGGAGCTGGATTCGCATCCAATATTTATAGAATCAATATTTCAAGCCATTCATTGTGGCTCATCATCTGGATAAATCTATAAATGTGAAAGGCATATGTCGTGAGAGCTGGATTCACATCCATTACTTTTAGAGTCAATGTTTTGAGCCATCCAACGTGGTTGATCATTAGGATAGATCTATAAATGTGAAGCACAAATCTCGTGGGAGATGGATTCGCATCCACTATTTTTAAAATCGACATTCCGAGCCATCCACCATGGCTCATCATGAGGATAGCTCTATAAATATGAAGGACAGATCTCACAGGAGCTCGATTCACATCCATTATTTTTAGAGTTGACATTTTGAGCCATCCACTATGGCTCATTAATAGGATAGATCTATAAACTTGAAGGATAGATCTTGTGGGAGCTAGATTCACATACACTATTTTTAGGATCGATGTTTTGACCCATCCACCTTGGCTCATCATTAGGATAGATCTATAAATGTGAAGGATAGATGTCACGGGAGCTGGATTCGCATCCATTATTTTTAGAATCAACATTTGGAGCCATCCACCATGGCCCATCATCAGGATAAATCTATAAATGTGAAGGACATTCTTGCAGGAGCTGGATTCGCATCCATGATTTTTAGAATCAATATTTCAAGACATCCACCATGGCTCATCATGAGGATAGATCTATAAATGTGAAGGACATATCTCGCGGGAGCTAGATTCGCATCCATTATTCTTAGAAATGATGTTTCGAGCGATCCACCATGGCTTATCATCAGGATGGATATATACATGTGAAGGACAGATCTCGTGGGTGCTGGATTCACATCCATTATTTTTAGAATCAAAGTTTCGATCCATCCACCATGGCTTATCATCACCATAGATCTATAAATGTGGGGGAGAGATCTCGAGGGAGCTAGATTCACATCATTTATTTTTAGAACCGACGTTTCGACGACCATGGATCATCATCAGGATATATATATAAATGTGAAGGACAGATCTCGCAGGAGCTAGAATCGCATCCATTTTTTTTAGAATTAACATTTCAAGCGATCCACCATGGATCATCATTATGATAGATCTATAAATGTGAAGGACAGATCTCACGGGAGCTGGATTTGCATCCATTATTTTTAGAATCGACATTTCGATCCATCCACCATGGTGGATCATCAGGATATATCTATAAATGTGAAGGATAGATCTCACTGAAGTTGGATTCGCATGCATTATTTTTAGAATTGACATTTCGAACCATCCACCATGCCTCATTATCAGGATGGATCTATAAATGTTAAGGACAAATCTCGCGGGAGCAAGATTCGCATCCATTATTTTTAGAATCCACATTTTGAGCCATACACCGTGGCTCATCTTCAGGATATATATCTATATATGTGAATGATATATCTTGAGGGAGATAGATTCACATCCATTATTTTTAGAATTGACATTTCGAGCCATCCACCATGGCTCATCATTAGGATAGATCTATAAATGCAAAGGACAGATTTCGTGGGAGCTGGATTCACAAACATTATTTTTACAATCAATGTTTGGAGCCATCGACCATGGCTCCTCACTGGGATAGATCTATAAATGTGAAGGACAGATCTTACGGTAGCTGGATTTGCATCCATTATTTTTAGAATCGATGTTTCAAGCCATCTACCACGGCTCATGATTACAATAGATCTATCAATGTGAAGGAAAGATATTTTAGGAGTTGGATTCACATCCATTATTATTAGAATCGACATTTCGACCCATCCACCATGACGCGTCAGCAAGATAGATCTATAAATGTGAAGGACAGATCTTGAAGGAGCTAGATTTGCATCCAATATTTTTAGAATCGGTGTTTCGAGCCATCCACCATGGCTCATCATCAGGATAGATCTATAAATGTGAAAGATAGATCTCGTAGGAACTAGTTTCGCATCCATTATTTTTATAATCGACGTTTTGAGCCATCCACCGTGCCCCATCATGAGGATAGATGTATAAATGTGAAGGATAGATCTCGTCAGAGCTGGATTCACATCAATTATTTTTAGAATCGATGCTTTGATCCATCCACCATGGCTCATCATCAGGATAGATCCATAAATGTGAAGGACAGATCTCGCAGGAGCTACATTCCCATCCATTATTTTTAGAATCGACATTTCAAGTCATTCACTATAGCTCATCATCACGATAGATCTATAAATGTGTAGGACATATCTCGTAGGAGTTGGATTCACCTCCATTATTTTTAGAATCAATGTTTCAAGCCAACCATTGTATCTCATCATCACTATAGATCTATAAATGTGAGGGATAGATGTCGAGGGAGATAGATTTGCATCCATTATTTTTAGAATCGACGTTTTGAGCCATCCACCGTGGCTCATCGCCAGGAAAGATCTATAAATGTGAAGGACATATCTTGCAGCAGCTATATTCACATCCATTATTTTTAGAATCGGCATTTTGAGCCATCCACTGTCACTCATCATTAGGATAGATCTATAAATGTGAAGGACAGATCTCACAGGAGCAGGATTCGGACACATTATTTTTAGAATCGATGTTTCGACACATCCACCTTTTCTCATCATCAGGATTGATCTATAAATGTCAATGATAGATGTCGCAGGAGCTGGATTCGCATCCATTATTTTAGAATCAACATTTCGAGCCATCCACCGTGGCTCGTCATGAGGATAGATCTATAAATGTGAAGGACAGAACTTGTGGGACCTAGATTCACATCCATTATTTTTAGAATCGACGTTTCAAGCCATCCAGCATGGCTCAACATCAGGCTGGATCCATAAATGTGAAGGAAAAATCTCTCGGGAGCTAGATTAGCATCCATTATTTTTAGAATCGGTATTTCAAGCCATCGACCATGGCCCATCATTAGGATAGATCTATAAATGTGAAGGACATATCTCGCGGGAGCTGGATTCACATCCATTATTTTTAGAATCAATGTTTCAAGCCATCCACCATGGCCCATCATCAAGATAGATCTATAAATGTGAAGGATAGATGTCACGAGGGATGGATTCACATCCATTACTTTTAGAATGATCATTTTGAGCCATCCACCGTGGTTGATCATAAGGATTGATCTAGATTTGCATACATTATTTTTAGAATCAATGTTTCAAGCCATCCATTGTGGCTCATCATTAGGATAGATCTATAAATGTGAAGGACAGATGTCACTAGGGATGGATTCACATCCATTACTTTTAAAATGAACATTTCGAGCCATCCACCGTGGTTGATCATAAGGATAGATCTATAAATGTGAAGGACAGATCTTGTGGGAGCTAGATTTGCATAGATTATTTTTAGAATTGATGTTCCGAGCCATCCTCCGTGTCTCATCATGAGTATAGATATATAAATGTGAAGGAAATATCTCGCGAGAGATGTATTCACATCAATTATTTTTAGAATTGACATTTCGAGCCATCCACTGTGTCTCATCATCAGGATGGATCTATAAATGTGAAGGACAGATCTCGCAAGTGCTGGATTCACATCCATTATTTTTAGAATCGACTTTCTGAGCAATCCATCATGGTTGATCATTAGAATACATCTATAAATATGAAGCACATATTTGGCAGGATCTGGATTCACATCCATTAATTTTAGAATTGACATTTCGAGTCATCCACCGTGTCTCATCATCAGGATAGATTTATAAATGTGAGGGATAGATCTCTCAGGAGCTGGATTCACATCCATTATTATTAGAATCGATGTCTCAAGCCATACACCATGGCTCATCATCCAGGTAGATCTATAAATGTGAATGACATATCTCGTGAGAGCTAGATTGGCATCCATTATTTTTAGAATCAACATTTTGAGCCATCCACCGTAGCTAATCATCACCATAGATCTATAAATGTGAAGGACATATCTCATGGGAGTTGGATTCGCTTCCATTATTTTAAGAATCGTGTTTCGAGTCATCCACCGTGGCTCATATTTAGGATAGATTTATAAATGTGAAGAATAGATCTCGTAGGAGCTGGATTCACATCCATTATTTTTAAAATCAATGTTTCAATCCATCAACCATGGCTCATAATCAAGATAGATCTATAAATGCGAAGGAAAAATCTCGTGGGTGTTGGATTCACATCCATTATTTTTAGAATTGACATTTCGATCCATCCGTTGTGGCTCATCATCAGGATAGATCTATATATGTGAATGATAGAACTCACGAGAGTTGGATTTGCATCCATTATTTTTAGAATCGATGTTTTGAGCCATCCACTGTGGCTCATGATGAGCATAGATCTATAAATGTGAAGGAAAGATCTCCCGGGAGCTAGATTTGCATCCATTATTTTTAGAATTGACATTTCAAGCCATCCACCATGGCTCATCATCAGGATAGATCTATAAATGTGAAGGACAGATCTTGCGGGAGCTGGATTCACATCCATTAATTTTAGAACCAACACTTCGACTCATCAACTGTGGATCATCATCAACATAGATCTATAAATGTGAAGCACAAATCCCGCGAGAGATGGATTTGCATCCACTATTTTTAGAGTCAATGTTTTGAGCCATCCATCATGGCTAATCATCAAGATAGATCTATAAATGTGAAGGACAGATGTCGCAAGGACTGGATTCGCATCCATTACTTTTAGAATCAACATTTCGAGGCATCCTTTGTGGCTAATCATGAGGATAGATCTATAAATTTGAAGGATAGTTCTCGCAGGAGATGGATTCACGTCAATTATTTATAGAATTGACATTCTGAGCCATGCACCGTGGCTCATCATGAGGATAGATCTATAAAAGTGAAGGACAGATCTCAAAAGAGCCGGATTCACATTGATTATTTTGAGACTCGACATTTGTAGCCATCCACTATGGCTCATCGTCAAGATTGATCTATAAACGTGAAGGAGAGATCTAGCGAGAGCTGGATTCACATACATTATTTTTAGAATCGATGTTTCGACCCATCCACCTTGGCTCATCATCAAGACGGATCTATAAATGTGAAGGATAGATGTCGCGGGAGTTGGATTCACATCCATTATTTTAGAATCAACATTTCGAGCCATCCACCATGTCTTGTCATCAAGATCGATCTATAAATTTGATGGACATATCTCGCGAGAACTGTATTCGCATCCATTATTTTTAGAATTTATGTTTTGAGCAATCCATCGTGGCTCATCATCAGGATTGATCTATAAATGTGAATGACAGTTCTCGTGGGTGTTGGATTCACATCCATTATTTTTAGAATTGGCATTTCGAGCCATCCACTATGGCTCATCATTAGGATAGATCTATAAATGTGAAGGATAGATCTCGCGGGAGCTGGATTCACATCCATTATTTTTAGAATTGATGTTTGGAGCCATTCATTATGGCTCATGATTAGCATATGTTGGGCAATTTATTGTGCTTAAATTGTTGCATTAAATATCGACCAGGGAAACTCGTAAGCTTTTGATGATGCTAGCACTATATGTGCAGGATTAGGTGACTAATTCTATGTCTAATTAAATTACCTACGATTCAATATAATATGCAAGGGAAGAGGCTCCTAACTAAGGA